>JARNME010000208.1:0-121370 GCA_030179655.1 Scaptomyza flava
TCTTTCTACCAAAGTTGGTTGCTCTAACTCCACTACTTTGGAAGATACACGCATTTTCGTTCTTGACGAAGCGTTGGGGCGGATGGGGGTCGCAAGGGCAGTATTAGTGGGCGTGGCGTCAAAACTTTGATGCAGTTTATTGGGCTATCTTCTCCCCAAATTTGGTAGTTCTAGCTTAAAGGATGTGCGAAATATGTGGATTTATCGGTTTTGAGTTAACGAATTTATCGATTTGCCAGCCCCACACTTATCGTTGAACCCCAATCTTGACACTTTAATTTACTATCCCATAGATAAAGAGAATTGGAAAGTTTCAAGTCTCTAGCTTGAAGGGTGTGGAAAAAAATTGGACACATACAGACGGACATACGGACGGACACCATGACGGACATTGCACAAACCCAATATACTCTTTACCTTCGGTATCGAGTCTTATGACGTTCTTTGAAGCAACAGGTATTGGGCGCGTCACTCTATTGGTTGCTACAGTTATTGGGCGCGTCACTCTATTTTGGGACACTTTCCTATTTTAAATGTGGGCAGGATAATTGTTACCTGTATTGATACCTGTATTGCGCATGTGTATGTGTGTGTGTGTGTTTTTTTTTTTTATTTATTTTTTTTTTTTTTATTCATTTATTGCTTATCTAAGTAATATATATGTACACATTGATTAGGGTAAGGTATACGTAAGCGGAACTTTGCAGTAGCGGTACGGCCGTGAGGTATTGCGTCGCTACTGCCGAGTTCCACCTATTCTACTTGTCCTCTACGCTCTCGCTCAGCCTTCCGCAGATCCGTCATGACTGCCGCCGCAAACGCGCTGAACGCCAGCCAGTTGGCGTCGCTGTCCAGCATCAGTGACACGAGGCTGCCCACCTCGATGCTACAGCCTAAAACCCTCTCCAGATCGCTGGGAAGCCCGGAGAAGCGTCCGCAGTGAAGTAGGACGTGTTCGGCAATCTCGACAAAACTGTCGCCACAGGATGTGCAGAACGGGGCGTCCTCATGCCCAAATCGGTGCAGGTATTCCCTGAAGCAGCCATGACCACTTAATAGTTGGGTAGTGTAAAAGTTTAGCTGCCCATGCCGCCTGTTTATCCACGCTGAGATGCTCGGAATGAGGCGATGTGTCCAGCGCCCCTTGCAAGACGCATCCCATTGCCTCTGCCAGTTCTCCTGGGTGCGCGTTTTGGCTGTAGTGCGCACTGCCTTCTTTTGGGGAGCGGAAAGAGCCTCGCCATGCGTTCCCTCGAAGATCTCCGCGGCTTCTCTAGCCAGCTCGGCTATGGGTGCTACTCCAGCCAGAACCAGGCAGGCGTCGTCCGAGATGGTTCTGAAGCCGCTGCAGACTCTGATAGCTCCAAGGCGGTGTGTGGCTCTCAGTCCGCGGGTGTAACTAACAAAGCGGCATCCTGGTTGCCATATCGGCGCCGCGTATAGCATTGTCGCTCTTGTGACGCTGGATAAGAGGAGCCTCTTGAACTGCTTTGGGCCTCGCGTATTAGGCATGATTCGCGAGATTGCACGATTTGTTAGGGCGGCCTTTTTACTAGCGTACTCCAAGTGCTCTTTAAAACATAGTCTGGTATCCAGCATCACGCCCAGGTATTTAATTGCCCTCTTAGAGGTGACCACAGTGTTGGCCACCATTATGGTAGCTGTCTCCACAGCTTTCCGGCTGCTAATGAGCACTGCCTCCGTTTTTTGGGGTGCTATCTGCAGCCCTACTGAAGATAGCCACTGCAAGACTTCCGCGATGGCTAAGTTGCACTTCCCCTCCACTGTCTTAAGTTCCTTGGCGACGACCACTATTGCCACGTCGTCAGCAAAGCCCACTAGGTGAACATCATCGGGCATCAGTAAACGAAAAACGCCGTCATACATGACGTTCCATAATAGAGGTCCCAGAACCGACCCTTGTGGCACGCCTCAAGAAACTTCATGCTCCTCTATCGCCTCGCTGGTGTCATACTTCAGGATTCTATCCTTGAAATAGCTTCTTGTGATCCTAAGTAGGTACTCCGGGACGTTGAGCGCCTCGAGGGCATCCAGGATGCAGCCCCATTTAGCCGTGTTGAAGGCATTTTTGACATCCAACGTTGTCACTAGGCAGTACTTCTTAGCGCCGCCTTTCCATCTGCATCCGGCTATCGCTCCCGAGGCTAGCTCGACTACCTTGCCGATCGCATCCAGCGTAGATCTCGCTTTGCGGAAGCCATACTGCTGCGGTGAAACTCCACCAGCAGCTGCAATAGCGCCGTCAAGCCGGGTGCAAATCAGGTGCTCCAGTAGCTTACCGACCGTATCGATCATGCAGATAGGGCGATATGCAGCTGGATCATCGAGCTGCTTGCCAGGCTTCGGTAGTAGGACCAGGCGCTGAATTTTCCAGCGGTTTGGAAACACTCCGCTTCTTAGGCAGCTGTTGAACATACTCGAGAAAACCTCAGGGCGGAGTGCGATTGCCAATTTTAGTGCTCGGTTAGGGATCCCATCTGGGCCAGGCGACTTGCTCGGCTTCAACATCGATGCAGCGTGGCGAATCTCCTCAAGTGTGATGAGCTCAGCTGCTGGAGGAATGGCTGGCACGGGCGGGAGCTCACCGATATCCTCAGCCATACTGGGAAAGAGATGCCTAATAATCTCTTTCAACGATGCTGGGTCCTTGGGGTGGCTGCGGGAAGAGGCGTTAAAGCGTTTAACTACCAACTTGTAGGCATTGCCCCACGGGTCATTCTCCGCAGTGTCGCAGAGGTCCAAGAAGCATCTGCGTTTGCTATCTTTGACAAGCTTTTGGAAGCGTCTCCTGCTGGCGAGAAACTCAGCCTGCCGTTCCTGAAACACCAATGATCCAAGTGAGCGCTGGTAGCGGCGTCTCGCATAGTTGCAGTCGCTCCGAGCCTCGGCTATCTCCTCGTTCCACCAGTATACTGGGACATGGTGCCTATGGTATCTTCTGTTCCTGGTCATGCTAGAATCGCACGCTCTGCTTAGCATCCGCATGGTTTTGTCAACCACGTCCTCGGTGCTATCAGCTGTATCGGAGACCTCAGCAGACTCTAGACAGGCACTAAAAGTCCGCGTGTCAAGCGTCTCGACGCGATACCTAGGCCAATGCTGTGCTGGAGCATTACGGCGATCCTGGCGTTCTCCAACGGTGTACCATATGGCAACGTGATCACTAGCATTGAAAGAGTCGTCGATGCTCCAACCGGACGAACTAAAAAGCGAGCTACTGACGAATGTTAGATCCACGACAGAACCCAGTCCAGCTCTGCTGAACGTGTGCTGCGTTCCGTGGTTTAGGAGCACCACGTCCAGGAGAGAGAACGCCTCGAGCAACGCCCGTCCCTTGGCATTAGTTGCTGAGCTGCCCCACTCCTCTGCCCACGCGTTGAAGTCGCCCGCGATGACTGTAGGGTGGCGACCTCTAGCGTCTGCTACCAGGGAGTCCAGGGTGTCTGCGAACTCCGAAAGCTGCAAGCTAGGTGCCAGGTAGACGGAATAAATCCACATGTCACCCACCAACGCACGCACGAAGCCATCCGCCCGGGAAACTCTGGTCGGTGGTGGCGCGGCGCACCCACAGGACCAAATGGCCGCTCTTCCTGATGAGTCAAGTGCACAGTTTGGTCCCTCCTGCAGTCGGTATGGCTCACTCAGCACTGCAAGATCGGCAAAGCGTTCACGCACTGTTTGCGACAACAAGTCCTGAGCCGCTGCACAGTGGTTAAGATTCAGCTGTATGCACTTCATTTTGCACGGCTTCTAACACCTCCGCTGAGTGGACATCTACTACTGCCCGCCTGGTGGCTGATTGAGGCACTGCCCTTAGCGCTGCAGATGAAACACCTCGCCTCGCTCTTACAACTTGCTGCCTTGTGACCCAGGTCTCCGCACCTGATGCAGCACTGGGACCTGTCCACTGAGTTGCGGCATCTGCTAGCGGTATGTCCCATTTCAAGGCATCTGAAGCACCTCGTGCGTGCTTCCTGCGGGCGGATGGTGCAGCTGGTCCAGCCGACTCGAACAGTACGCAAGGCAGTGATACTGCTCGCCAGGTTCGCGGGTACCGAGAAATTGGCTACCTGGGTGTTGCCGTATCCGGGTCGAATACTTTTGACGCTGCAGGCATCAGCAGGTATATTAGCCTGTGTCGACAACGCAGCCACTATTTCCTCCTTGTTTGCCAACTCGTCCAGATCTCGAATCGCAAAGTGCGTTTGCTCTGTAAATGAGCGAACCACTGCGCTCTTTCCAAGCACCAGCTCCATTTCATCCTTAAGCTGCTTGGTACACTCCAGGCCGCCTTCCTTTAGCTCCAGAAGCAAGTCGCCTTTAGCAGTGCGACGAGCTTTCGAGACCTTATCGCGGACACCGTTGAGCTTGCCATCGTCTCTGCGAGTAACGAGCGCTAAAACTTCGCTGTATGACAGCTCGCTGGTACTTATGACTAGCGCATCTGATCTGCTCTTCAAGAGCTGCTTACCAGGCGGCTTGTCAGGTTTCCTAGGCGGCTTCGTCGTAATCCTCCGTTGCACCGTTTGCCACGTGGTGCATGGAGCAGGTTCCAAGGCCACCGGAACTGGGAGACCAGTTCTGCTTCTCTTGGATGGAGAGGGGCGCTGGCTAGGCTCGCACTCTCGCTGTCTCTTGGGTGTTACGATCGTCCTCGCAACCCCGCTACCCTGCTGACTTGCCTTGCATACGCTGGGAGGCAATTTTGCCACCGGCGTAGTCTGGGTGGCAGAATCCGCGCTAACTTTGAAAGCTGGCTTACTTCCGCCTGCAATCGCTTCGTAAAATTTAACCGCGTTCGCTGCTAAGTCCCTCACCTGCTGGTTGACATGCCGCTGCCCGAATAACAGAGCACTGAGGCTGGTAAGGGTGGCACCCAGCTGCTCGAATGCATCCATCCCTGCCGGCTCCTGAGGTGAGGCGGCTGCCACAGGTGCAGGCGAGGCGCCTATAGGTGCCAAGCTTTGCACGGGGGGAGGCGCGACCCCCTGAGGGGGGGATCTCGGCAATGCCGAGCGGCGCACAATTCCTTCCAGTGCTACCACTTGCTTCCACTACGCGTAGGACTTCAAGCAGTCCCTCGGTGACCTAAGGTTTCCCTAAGGTGTTTAACCGGTGGAGGCTATACCGCCCCGAATCGGTCACCAGAGCCCCACGGAGCACCGCCGCGGCGGAGGGGGTTGGTTATAGCCGGTTCCGTGGCCTTTTGCTTGGTGCTGCTTGAAAATCCCTACTAGAGAGAAATCACCAAATGACGCGCCTAGAGGTTATGCAACGAAATTTCGTCGCACTCGCACCTAGCCGGTGCGCAAACCACTCACCAGTGACACCTCTTGGAGTGGTGGCGCCACCTGTGATCGACTGCAGAAAACCAATTGGCACTGTTCGCTCAGCTGGCACTGCAAAGCAAGGCGCACAGCCCTGGTACGCTACGCGATCAGCTGGCAGTCTGGTCTTCCCAATTGCGCAAATAAACACAGACAGCAGACCACGGAGGCACAAGTGTGCAGTATGTGTAGTAATTACTTGCAAATTACGTGCAATACAGCCATGCACACCAGCAAAACAAACGGGGCGCTTCAGAATAGCGAAAGCAACTCGCGCCAGAAAACGCGCTGGCATCGGCGACGAAGACAACAGGTAGGTGGCACCGCCTCTTGAAACACCGACTCACTTGCAATATTCGTTTCCAAAACAGGTTTGGCACTGCTAAAACACTACAAGGACGGAGCAACAGGAAAACGCGACCGCACTTGCAAGAGCATACACCTGTGTTGTGTGTGTGTGTGTGTGTGTGTGTGTGTGTGTGTGTGTGTGTGTGTGTGTGTGTGTGTGTTTTTTTTAATTCATTTATTGCTTATCTAAGTAATATATATGTACACATTGATTAGGGTAAGGTATACGTAAGCGGAACTTTGCAGTAGCGGTACGGCCGTGAGGTATTGCGTCGCTACTGCCGAGTTCCACCTATTCTACTTGTCCTCTACGCTCTCGCTCAGCCTTCCGCAGATCCGTCATGACTGCCGCCGCAAACGCGCTGAACGCCAGCCAGTTGGCGTCGCTGTCCAGCATCAGTGACACGAGGCTGCCCACCTCGATGCTACAGCCTAAAACCCTCTCCAGATCGCTGCGAAGCCCGGAGAAGCGTCCGCAGTGAAGTAGGACGTGTTCGGCATTCTCGACAAAACTGTCGCCACAGGATGTGCAGAACGGGGCGTCCTCATGCCCAAATCGGTGCAGGTATTCCCTGAAGCAGCCATGACCACTTAATAGTTGGGTAGTGTAAAAGTTTAGCTGCCCATGCCGCCTGTTTATCCACGCTGAGATGCTCGGAATGAGGCGATGTGTCCAGCGCCCCTTGCAAGACGCATCCCATTGCCTCTGCCAGTTCTCCTGGGTGCGCGTTTTGGCTGTAGTGCGCACTGCCTTCTTTTGGGGAGCGGAAAGAGCCTCGCCATGCGTTCCCTCGAAGATCTCCGCGGCTTCTCTAGCCAGCTCGGCTATGGGTGCTACTCCAGCCAGAACCAGGCAGGCGTCGTCCGAGATGGTTCTGAAGCCGCTGCAGACTCTGATAGCTCCAAGGCGGTGTGTGGCTCTCAGTCCGCGGGTGTAACTAACAAAGCGGCATCCTGGTTGCCATATCGGCGCCGCGTATAGCATTGTCGCTCTTGTGACGCTGGATAAGAGGAGCCTCTTGAACTGCTTTGGGCCTCGCGTATTAGGCATGATTCGCGAGATTGCACGATTTGTTAGGGCGGCCTTTTTACTAGCGTACTCCAAGTGCTCTTTAAAACATAGTCTGGTATCCAGCATCACGCCCAGGTATTTAATTGCCCTCTTAGAGGTGACCACAGTGTTGGCCACCATTATGGTAGCTGTCTCCACAGCTTTCCGGCTGCTAATGAGCACTGCCTCCGTTTTTTGGGGTGCTATCTGCAGCCCTACTGAAGATAGCCACTGCAAGACTTCCGCGATGGCTAAGTTGCACTTCCCCTCCACTGTCTTAAGTTCCTTGGCGACGACCACTATTGCCACGTCGTCAGCAAAGCCCACTAGGTGAACATCATCGGGCATCAGTAAACGAAAAACGCCGTCATACATGACGTTCCATAATAGAGGTCCCAGAACCGACCCTTGTGGCACGCCTCCAGAAACTTCATGCTCCTCTATCGCCTCGCTGGTGTCGTACTTCAGGATTCTATCCTTGAAATAGCTTCTTGTGATCCTAAGTAGGTACTCCGGGACGTTGAGCGCCTCGAGGGCATCCAGGATGCAGCCCCATTTAGCCGTGTTGAAGGCATTTTGACATCCAACGTTGTCACTAGGCAGTACTTCTTAGCGCCGCCTTTCCATCTGCATCCGGCTATCGCTCCCGAGGCTAGCTCGACTACCTTGCCGATCGCATCCAGCGTAGATCTCGCTTTGCGGAAGCCATACTGCTGCGGTGAAACTCCACCAGCAGCTGCTATAGCGCCGTCAAGCCGGGTGCAAATCAGGTGCTCCAGTAGCTTACCGACCGTATCGATCAGGCAGATAGGGCGATATGCAGCTGGATCATCGAGCTGCTTGCCAGGCTTCGGTAGTAGGACCAGGCGCTGAATTTTCCAGCGGTTTGGAAACACTCCGCTTCTTAGGCAGCTGTTGAACATACTCGAGAAAACCTCAGGGCGGAGTGCGATTGCCAATTTTAGTGCTCGGTTAGGGATCCCATCTGGGCCAGGCGACTTGCTCGGCTTCAACATCGATGCAGCGTGGCGAATCTCCTCAAGTGTGATGAGCTCAGCTGCTGGAGGAATGGCTGGCACGGGCGGGAGCTCACCGATATCCTCAGCCATACTGGGAAAGAGATGCCTAATAATCTCTTTCAACGATGCTGGGTCCTTGGGGTGGCTGCGGGAAGAGGCGTTAAAGCGTTTAACTACCAACTTGTAGGCATTGCCCCACGGGTCATTCTCCGCAGTGTCGCAGAGGTCCAAGAAGCATCTGCGTTTGCTATCTTTGACAAGCTTTTGGAAGCGTCTCCTGCTGGCGAGGAACTCAGCCTGCCGTTCCTGAAACACCAATGATCCACGTGAGCGCTGGTAGCGGCGTCTCGCATAGTTGCAGTCGCTCCGAGCCTCGGCTATCTCCTCGTTCCACCAGTATACTGGGACATGGTGCCTATGGTATCTTCTGTTCCTGGTCATGCTAGAATCGCACGCTCTGCTTAGCATCCGCATGGTTTTGTCAACCACGTCCTCGGTGCTATCAGCTGTATCGGAGACCTCAGCAGACTCTAGACAGGCACTAAAAGTCCGCGTGTCAAGCGTCTCGACGCGATACCTAGGCCAATGCTGTGCTGGAGCATTACGGCGATCCTGGCGTTCTCCAACGGTGTACCATATGGCAACGTGATCACTAGCATTGAAAGAGTCGTCGATGCTCCAACCGGACGAACTAAAAAGCGAGCTACTGACGAATGTTAGATCCACGACAGAACCCAGTCCAGCTCTGCTGAACGTGTGCTGCGTTCCGTGGTTTAGGAGCACCACGTCCAGGAGAGAGAACGCCTCGAGCAACGCCCGTCCCTTGGCATTAGTTGCTGAGCTGCCCCACTCCTCTGCCCACGCGTTGAAGTCGCCCGCGATGACTGTAGGGTGACGACCTCTCGCGTCTGCTACCAGGGAGTCCAGGGTGTCTGCGAACTCCGAGAGCTGCAAGCTAGGTGCCAGGTAGACGGAGTAAATCCACATGTCACCCACCAACGCACGCACGAAGCCATCCGCCCGGGAAACTCTGGTCGGTGGTGGCGCGGCGCACCCACAGGACCAAATGGCCGCTCTTCCTGATGAGTCAAGTACACAGTTTGGTCCCTCCTGCAGCCGGTATGGCTCACTCAGCACTGCAAGATCGGCAAAGCGTTCACGCACTGTTTGCGACAACAAGTCCTGAGCCGCTGCACAGTGGTTAAGATTCAGCTGTATGCACTTCATTTTGCACGGCTTCTAACACCTCCGCTGAGTGGACATCTACTACTGCCCGCCTGGTGGCTGATTGAGGCACTGCCCTTAGCGCTGCAGATGAAACACCTCGCCTCGCTCTTACAACTTGCTGCCTTGTGGCCCAGGTCTCCGCACCTGATGCAGCACTGGGACCTGTCCACTGAGTTGCGGCATCTGCTAGCGGTATGTCCCATTTCAAGGCATCTGAAGCACCTCGTGCGTGCTTCCTGCGGGCGGATGGTGCAGCTGGTCCAGCCGACTCGAACAGTACGCAAGGCAGTGATACTGCTCGCCAGGTTCGCGGGTACCGAGAAATTGGCTACCTGGGTGTTGCCGTATCCGGGTCGAATACTTTTGACGCTGCAGGCATCAGCAGGTATATTAGCCTGTGTCGACAACGCAGCCACTATTTCCTCCTTGTTTGCCAACTCGTCCAGATCTCGAATCGCAAAGTGCGTTTGCTCTGTAAATGAGCGAACCACTGCGCTCTTTCCAAGCACCAGCTCCATTTCATCCTTAAGCTGCTTGGTACACTCCAGGCCGCCTTCCTTTAGCTCCAGAAGCAAGTCGCCTTTAGCAGTGCGACGAGCTTTCGAGACCTTATCGCGGACACCGTTGAGCTTGCCATCGTCTCTGCGAGTAACGAGCGCTAAAACTTCGCTGTATGACAGCTCGCTGGTACTTATGACTAGCGCATCTGATCTGCTCTTCAAGAGCTGCTTACCAGGCGGCTTGTCAGGTTTCCTAGGCGGCTTCGTCGTAATCCTCCGTTGCACCGTTTGCCACGTGGTGCATGGAGCAGGTTCCAAGGCCACCGGAACTGGGAGACCAGTTCTGCTTCTCTTGGATGGAGAGGGGCGCTGGCTAGGCTCGCACTCTCGCTGTCTCTTGGGTGTTACGATCGTCCTCGCAACCCCGCTACCCTGCTGACTTGCCTTGCATACGCTGGGAGGCAATTTTGCCACCGGCGTAGTCTGGGTGGCAGAATCCGCGCTAACTTTGAAAGCTGGCTTACTTCCGCCTGCAATCGCTTCGTAAAATTTAACCGCGTTCGCTGCTAAATCCCTCACCTGCTGGTTGACATGCCGCTGCCCGAATAACAGAGCACTGAGGCTGGTAAGGGTGGCACCCAGCTGCTCGAATGCATCCATCCCTGCCGGCTCCTGAGGTGAGGCGGCTGCCACAGGTGCAGGCGAGGCGCCTATAGGTGCCAAGCTTTGCACGGGGGGAGGCGCGACCCCCTGAGGGGGGGATCTCGGCAATGCCGAGCGGCGCACAATTCCTTCCAGTGCTACCACTTGCTTCCACTACGCGTAGGACTTCAAGCAGTCCCTCGGTGACCTAAGGTTTCCCTAAGGTGTTTAACCGGTGGAGGCTATACCGCCCCGAATCGGTCACCAGAGCCCCACGGAGCACCGCCGCGGCGGAGGGGGTTGGTTATAGCCGGTTCCGTGGCCTTTTGCTTGGTGCTGCTTGAAAATCCCTACTAGAGAGAAATCACCAAATGACGCGCCTAGAGGTTATGCAACGAAATTTCGTCGCACTCGCACCTAGCCGGTGCGCAAACCACTCACCAGTGACACCTCTTGGAGTGGTGGCGCCACCTGTGATCGACTGCAGAAAACCAATTGGCACTGTTCGCTCAGCTGGCACTGCAAAGCAAGGCGCACAGCCCTGGTACGCTACGCGATCAGCTGGCAGTCTGGTCTTCCCAATTGCGCAAATAAACACAGACAGCACACCACGGAGTCACAAGTGTGCAGTATGTGTAGTAATTACTTGCAAATTACGTGCAATACAGCCATGCACACCAGCAAAACAAACGGGGCGCTTCAGAATAGCGAAAGCAACTCGCGCCAGAAAACGCGCTGGCATCGGCGACGAAGACAACAGGTAGGTGGCACCGCCTCTTGAAACACCGACTCACTTGCAATATTCGTTTCCAAAACAGGTTTGGCACTGCTAAAACACTACAAGGACGGAGCGACAGGAAAACGCGACCGCACTTGCAAGAGCATACCCATATGTGTCCTGTGTGTGTGTGTGTGTGTGTGTGTGTGTGTGTGTGTGTGTGTGTGGTGTGTGTGTGTGTGTGTGTGTGTGTGTGTGTGTGTGTGTGTGTGTGTGTGTGTGTGTGTGTGTGTGTGTGTGTGTGCTGGTGCTGATATATATATATATTTATAATTATACCATATATTTAGCTTTTATTTTTAAATAAAGAAGATTTTTAAACTCTATTTTAAATGTTTTTTATAGCCTTCACAGGGTATATTGACTTTGTCATGAATCTGTAACGCCTCAAAGGAATGATGGGAGACCCCATAAACTATATATCAAAATGATCAGGACGAGCTCAGGAACTGATTTCCGTCTGTCCGTCTGTCTGTTTCAACACGATTTCCGGCCTAACTGCTGAACCGATCTTGATGAAACTTTCACAGATTGCTTAGATCATGTCGGGTTTGTTCACTATGAAATTTCATCCCGATTGAAGCATTCTACGACATAGCCACCATACAAATTTACCATATAAACACGATTTTCGGCCAAACTGCTGAACCGATCTTGATGAAATTTTCACAGATTGCTTAGATCATGTCCCGTTTGTTCACTATGAAATTTCATCCCGATCGGAGCATTCTACGTTATAGCCACCATATAAATTTACCATATCAACACGATTTCCGGCCAAACTGCTGAACCGATCTTGATGAAACTTTCACAGATTGCTTAGATCATGTCGGGTTTGTTCACTATGAAATTTCATCCCGATTGAAGCATTCTACGACATAGCCACCATACAAATTTACCATATCATACTATCAATTGTTGTCTCTGTCGTGCACTTTCAAGTACCTACATGTCATACTGTTGTTGTTGTCGCACACGAACAAGTAAATGAACGCTCAAGAGTAAAAATATCAGCGAAAAATTACCAACAACTGCACAGAAACATAAGAGGGGGGAGAATTGATTTGGCTGTGTGAAGGGTATCATAGTCTTGGCATAGCCAAAATTCACTATGCGCCACTATGTTATTTTATTGTTCTTATATGTTTTTTCTTTCTTTTTTTTTTATTTAATTTTTTTTATTTTTTTTATTTAACAATATAAAGCTATTAATATATGTGGGAATCAATTTTATAATGACCCCAGGCATAGGTATTTGTACCGTCAGACCTTATTTTTCTTTAGTCGTCATTAGAACTTAAAGTAGTTTTTTTTATCTTATGTGTATACAAGTTGTGGATCTTAGATCTAAACAACATCATTTCATCATTTAATATCTTATTATCAAAAAGGCATTCTTTATAGCTATTTATAGTAAGCTTATCTAATGCAGACTTCTTTACACCCTTTGATTTTTTAACACAGCCACCCCCCTCAAGAGATAGTGAATACATTTTCGCTCTGAGACCAACAAACTTCAGCATTCGTTTGCCACAGTTCTCATCCTTCATCATACCCAAGACCTTTTTATTACACCTTTTTATCCCGTATAACTTAGCTAACTCCTCAGGGTACTCGGACGTATCAAACTTAATTTCTACATCTTTAGCAATATCTGCGTAAAAGTCTTTAGTCTGTATTGAATATATGAACGAGCCTGTATCCATATAATTCAATGTGACTTTTTCTTGGTATTTAGGTTGAATATAATCATAATGGAAGTCATACATCTGCCATTTGGATAGCTCTAAAACTGTAAGCTCCAAATACATTGGCTTGTCATAAACATTATGGAGCCACTTCATCTGAATAGCAAACATTTTTTTTTTTTTTTTTTAATTGCTGGTCTTATTTATTGAATCTTTTCTAGTGAATTAGAAAACTAACAGTATGTATACAAATCTTATTAATAAATCTTAGCTAACAGTTCATTTTATTTTTTGACTGTATTCTGAGAGCGCATCCCTAAAAATCATCGCTGGGTTGGTAAGTCGTTACGACGAAGACGGGATCGGCTGCGCAGCCTTGTGAGACCTCTCGCGAGGTGATTTGTGTGCGATGAGAGCTTACTAAAATATTTTACTTTTTGTTCCGCTATTTCCTCCTTGACTGTTAAGATGTTTAAGTCTTTATGAATGTTTTCGTTTCGAACATACCACGGTGCCCCGGTAATGGTTCTCAATATTTTTGACTGGGCTCTCTGGACAATGTCAATGCTGCTGTTGCTAGCGTTCCCCCATAACTGGGAACCATAGGTCCAGATTGGTTTTAGAACAGAGTTGTAAAGCAGGACCTTGTAGTCCAAACTAATGGAAGAGCGAGCATTGATGAGCCAATGGAGGCTGTTGGCTTTCAGTTTGAGATGTGTTCTTTTAGCTTCAATGTGTCGCCGCCATGTTAGTCTTCTGTCTAAGTGTACGCCCAGATACGTTACATCGTTTGCTTTTGGAAGTGTGGTGTTGTTTAACGTGAGCGGTGGACAATCTTGCCTGTTAAGGGTTCATTTTTTGTTCGTTAACCTTAATTCGCCAATCTGATAACCATATTTCCACGTTGACCAGATGAAGGGCTAGTTGCGCTGTTGCTTGTATTAGGCATCTGGAGCGGCTGAGAATAGCTGTATCATCAGCAAAGGTAGATGTTGTCAATCGGCTGCTTATTGGGATGTCTGCTGTGAAAAGCACGTACAATGTTGGTCCAAGTACGCTGCCTTGTGGAACACCAGCTTCGATACTGTGTTCGTCAGACATTGCAGTGTTACATCTTACTACGACTTAAGCAGCTTATGTGTGTTGTTTGGGAGCATTGTTTTGATCTTATGCATTAGACCTTCCAACCAAACTTTGTCGAATGCCTGAGAAACATCCAGAAATATTGCAGTGCAGTATTCTCTATTTTCGAACGCGCTTCGTATCTCTGATGTTATTCTGTTAACCTGCTCAATTGTTCCGTGCTTTTCACGAAAGCCAAATTGGTGTGACGGGATTATGTTATGAAGATT
The DNA here is from genome assembly GCA_030179655.1 of Scaptomyza flava. Taxonomy (NCBI): domain Eukaryota; kingdom Metazoa; phylum Arthropoda; class Insecta; order Diptera; family Drosophilidae; genus Scaptomyza; species Scaptomyza flava. Next base: position 13,954 of record JARNME010000208.1, read on the forward strand.
CAGGAATGGATTTATCCGGGCCAGCAAACATTTTTCAAAAAGTTTTGATAGACACGGTAATAAGCTTATAGGTCTATACGACGTGGGAACTGTGTGATCTTTTCCAGGCTTTGGTATCATAATGATAATTGACTTTTTCCATCTGTCTTGATAGTGGCCAAGTTTGGTGATAGTATTGAAGAGCTGGGCAATTATGCAGATCGCACAGTAAGGAAGCTCAATAATCATCTTTGGGTCACCTCATGGAGATTTTTTTGGGTTCAGTTGCTCTTTAATGATTCTAACGATTTCATTCGGGCGAAACTTGATTGGATCATGTTGAAGCTGAGAGCCGTTTGAAGCAGTCGGTAGTGCAAACGTATTTGTTGCAGGGTTAGGTTAGAACACTTTTTGGAGATGAGTAGCAAATGTGTTAGCTCTTTCTTCATCGCTGCGAGCCCAGCCGCCTGCGAAGCTTCTTATAGGCATTACTGTTTCTGTTGGTGAGCTTAGAGTTGCGTGAGCTCTCCACAATGAGTTTTTCGTACTGGTGGTTGATACTTGCTCGATGTAACGGCGTTGAGCGCGCTCGTCCTCGAATTTTAACGCTTTGGTGAGTTTACGTGTGGCGTCTTTTAATTTTTGCTTTGCCGATGGCGATCTGTTCGATTGCCAGTCACGTCGTAAGCGCCGCTTTTCAAGAACGAGCTGTTCAATTTGTAGATTTGTTGTCCTTTGGTTGTGTATTGTTTTTGGTGTTTGAGGCGTAGCGGTGCGAGCTGCGGCGATGAAGACAGTCTCCAGAGTGTTAACAAAACTATCAATGTCAGCTACATCAACGAGACGTGGCTTGAGCTCAATGTGTGAGCTTATATATTTTTTGTATCTGAGCCAGTTAGTTTTATGTGAAGTTAACTAACCGGGTTGATTTATGAATTCAGGGTGTCGCTGCAGATTTATTAGGACTGGCGAGTGATCGGATGATAGATCCGAAAGGCACTCTGCACTTATCAGTCTACGCGAAATGATTTTTGTAACTGCAAAGTCAACCAAATCGGGTAGTTTTTTGGTATCTGTCGGCCAGTATGTTGGTCTGCCAGGAGAAACGTGGTCGAGCTTGTTGTTAGCTTTTATAATTGCATTGTAGGGCTGCTTTCCTTTTGGATTCACTAGACGAGATCCCCAGTGTGTGTGCTTGGCATTTTAGTCTCCTGCTGCTATAAAGCATTCTCCTAGTGAGTTAAAAAATTCCATAAATTGGTCTTCAGATATGGTATAACGCGGAGGGCAGTATACAGCGGCAAGAGTAAGTTGGTTCCCACTGTCCAAATGTATTTTTAGAGATGTGGCCTGTAGAAAGTTTTCAGCAAACTCTTTATAGTAGTGGCACTTATGTTAAAGTTATATTTTTTTGTAAGGTGTGTTTCGGAAAGTAGCATTACGTCGATGTGCTTATCGAGTAGGAATTGAGCTAATTCAAGTTTATGCTGTGAGACGCCATTAGCGTTCCACGTAGATATTCGTATCTCAGCCATTGATTATTTTGACTGTTGTGATACAAGCATTTGTATCAAGAGATTTTGATTACGAATTAGTTCCTGCATAGTTGTTTTCATGAATGACAAACTCGTTCATGCTCTGCTGCAGGGTACATATGAGTGCTTCGAGGTTACTTTGTTGCTGCTCCTGTGCAGCGTTTGTGCTCACTTGTTTTGGTTGCAAGAACGGTGTGTTAGAGGCAGGAAGAGCCAGTCCAGATCTTAGGGCGCTTGCTCTCGACAATTTGCTCTGAAAAGTTTCGACCACCGCAGCTTGTCGTTAGGGAGTATACGAAAAGGCGAATTAACAACAATAATGGTATTAGGATCAATAGTGCACCGTCTGTTAGTCATCTTGTTGCCTTCACATCGGCGGCAAAAAAACTAACAAATGTAATTAGCTTGGCCTATCAAAATGTTCGAGGCCTTCACACTAATCTTGCTAAGTTATACGTTAACAGCTTTTCTTTTGATTCTCAAATAGTTGCTCTCACTGAAACCTGGTTAAAACCAGATATTTCTCATTATTCCATATTTCCATCTAAATATAACTTGTACAGATGCGATCGCACTTCCCGCAAGGGGGGAGTTGTTCACATTGCTGTTGACTCCTGTATTTCCTCTGAACAGATTTATTCTCATGATCTTCCGGAGATAGAGTTTTTATGTTTTAAAATATTATTCAGTGGCCGTTCACTTGCTCCTATATTCCGCCTCATTCTGATAATAGCATCTATGTATGTACGTATCCCATCTAAATGCCCTGCAACTTGTTTCGTCGTTATTGACAGATATGGATCATCTTATAGTGGTCGGTGATTTTAATCTGCCACATGTTGTATGGTCTGTGAATGACACATCTTCGGCGGTATTACCAGTCACTTCTGATAATTTTATAGTTGGCCTATTAGAGTTAGGCATATCGCAATGTTGGACTTGATATTTGTTTCGGACTCAGGTTGCAGTAAAGCTAGTAGAATACCAAGAACGTGATGACAAGAGCTTACAAAAAATTGGAAATATCGGGAACTACCTTAGATTTATTTTCGTATTTAAAAGCAAAGTCTAATTTTGTTTCTGTTAACACATCTTGTTATAGTTTTTATCGTAATCGTGTTAGATTAAACTATGTATTATCAACACGGTTTTGGTAGGCTTAGATCTACTACCACTAACCTTCTCGAATTCACTTCGCTTGTTATTAAAGGGTTTCAGAAAAAAATGCAAACTGACCTTATTTACAATGATTTTAGTAAGGCATTTGACTCTGTTAGTCAATCTCTGTTGTTTCAAAAATTTAATATTATTGGATTTCCAGCAAAACTTTTATTGTGGCTTTCGGAGTACTTGTGTACCGTGAGTACCGAACACAAAAAGTTGTTTTTAAATCGTCTGTATCTTAACCTTTTTTGGTTACCTCTAGCGCTCCCCAGGGGAGTCATCTTGGACCTTTGCTATTTGATCTGTTTATAAACGATCTTCCAGCTGTTATTACTAACTCTTTTGTATATGTGATGTGAAGCTATGTTTCACATATAATTATGCTTCTCTGTGTAACTTACTACAGTCGGATTTGGGTGCATTATCGGCCTGGTGTCGTTTTAACTAACTCAATTTAAATTGTTCTGAATGTAAAGTCATGTCTTCTTGTAGAAGTACCCCTCATACTGCTCACTACTTGCTTGATGCTTCACCACTTGACCGCGTGTTTGAAATTAAAGATTTACGCATTATTCTTGATACTAAATTAAAGTTTGACGCTCATATTTCGTCAATGATTAATAAGGCCATTAATGTCCTTGGCTTCATCAAGCGGTGGTCGAAAGAGTTTAATGATCCTTACACCACTAAAACGCTTTATACATCCTTGGTACGTCCCATCCTGGAGTATGGATCTTGTGTGTGGTCCCCACAATACTCGATTCACCAGGATAGAATTGAATCTATGCAGAAGAAATTTATTTTATTTGCCCTTAGAAGTTTTAACTGGGTTTCTGGAGTTGACTTACCCCCGTATTCTAGATGACTCCTTTTGATAAATCTTCCCTCCCTGTTAAGCCGTAGAACTATGCATGGAGTATTATTTATTACCAAAATACTTAATGGTGAAATCGACTCATCAGTTCTTTTGAGCCGAATTATATTTAATGTCCCAATTAGATCTTCACGTAACTTTTTACCCCTTAGCCTGGATCGTTGCTTGAGCAACTATTTAACTCATGAACCATTTCGTGATATATGTTCTGACTATAACAACTTTATTTTCTTGTCTCCTTGGAGGCCTCAATTCCAGTACTAAAAAGATCGATCCTTTATGTAGTCGTAACCACTAATTTCTAATCTATAACTGGTCTGATTGGGTTTTTCTGGGTTTTCCCAATCCACGCAACAAATGTTGGACAACTAAATTTGATTTTTATTGTATTTCCCAGAGCCTTAACGTTAACTTTTAAATTTGTATCTAAATTTATTTTCAGATTTATATATAATTCTATATAATACTTAATTTTACTATTTTAACTATTTTTTAAATTAAATTTGATTTAATTTTAAATATCAGCTGCTTTTAGCTGACTATAAATAAATAAATAAATAAATATTGTTGAATTTAATTGGATTTAAGGGCGACGCCAAACTCCATCGAGACGCCGCAAAGGTAAGGTGGGTAGAGAAGTTAAAGGGGACTCGCCGACACCTGAGAACCCCACCTCAATGGTTGGTTGGGTCATGATTGGTAAACTATTTACGGGGATTTAATCTTCACATATGATTCTTTACATATAAAAATATATTCAATTTTTTCGTATGCCCTTGGTACATGTGCACCTATATTATTATGTGAGTGTGTTCGTAGGTCTTACCAGCAATCTAAGAACATAGCAAGGAGTGCAACCCTGGCAACATCTCGTCATACTATACCGGTACTAGCATATAGCTGACACAACCTGCAAATTAAAATCTGAACCCAAAAGCAAAACAGCACAAGAGCGAGCAAACACTTTCAAATTTGTTCATATAATCGAACAACTTAGTCAAATTCAAGTTACACAAAGAAGAAACGGTGCAGTCGGACGCAACCAACTGCGGAACGCTCGTTACCAGTATTAAAACCGGTAAAAACAGGCCTAATTGCAAAGGGGTGCGGATGCGGCAGGGGTGCACGCTGCCATAAAGATTATCCGATGCAGATGGGGATGCAACCAGCTGTCATCGTTCAAAATTTGGTGACTCTAGAACAAAGTTTGTAAAAGGTGTGGAAAGGGGGCTACGGGCGGTATGGGAGGGCGTGGCATCCAAATTTTTGATGCAGATCTCTGTGGAATCATACCAAATTTGGTGACTCTATCTTGAAGATTAAAAAAATTGAGAATGGTGAATGGGGGTGGTATGGGTGGGCGTGGCATCAAAATTTTTGATGCAGATCTTAGTGGAATGTCAATTGCTATCTTCCTACCAAATTTGGTGACTCTAGCTCAAAGTTTGTAGAAGGTGGGGATAGGGGGGCTGGAGGTGGTATGGGTGGGTGTGGCAAATTTTTGCTGCAGATCTATTTGGGATGTCACTTGCTATCTTCATACCAAATTTGGCGACTCTAGCTCGAAGTTTGCAAAAGGTGGGGAAGGGGGTGGCTGGGGGCGGTGGGTAGGCGTGGCATCCAAATTTTTGATGCAGATCTTTGTGGAATTTCAATTACTATCTTCATAACAAATTGGGTGATTCTGGCTGAAAGTTTGTAAAAGGTAAGGAAAGGGGGGCGGAAAAGGTGGGCATGGCTCCAAAACATTGATGCAGATTGTTGGTGGTCGTTGTCAGCTTTCTGCCTACCAAATTTGTTGGCTGAAGCTTCACTACTCTGGCATCAAAAATTTGGATATTGTTTTTGGGTTTTCGTCAGCACCTATCTAGGCACTAAATTTGGTGGCTCTAGCTCCACAACTCTTGAAAATACACGCATTCTCGTTTTTGACGAAGCATTGGGGCAGCTTGGGGTGGCAAGGGCGGTATATGTGGGCGCGGCATCCAAACGTTAGATGCAGTTTTTGGGGGGTCATCATCACCTATCTTGGCAACAAGTTTGGAGGCTATAGCTCAAAAACTGTGGAAGATATAGTCTTGTCTGATTTCAAAATGTGGGGGGCTGGGGCGAAATGGGTGGGAGTGGCTCCAAAATATTTTATTCAGTTTTCTGGGGGTTGCTAGTAGCAATCTTCTTACCAAAGTTGGTAGTTTTAGCTGTAAGGATGTGCGAAATATGTGGACTTATCGGTTTAGAGCTATCGAATTTATCAATTTGCCAGCCCCTCAGGCTTGACACTTTAATTTACTATCCCATAGACAAAGAGAATTGGAAAGTTTCATGTGTCTAGCTTGAAGGGTTTCGAAAAAAGTTCTGTTCATACAGACGGACAGTTGGACAGACAGACAGATGGATAGACGGACAGACAGACAAACAGACAGACGGACAGACACCATGGCAGACATTGCTCAAAGCCAATATACTCTTTACCATCGGTTACAAATATGAAAATGAGAAAGAAAAATACAAAATTGCTAGTTTTTTAATAAAGTTGCTTAAATTGCTATGGAAATATGAAAAATTGCTAGATTTGTGGCTAATAGCATTTCAAACTTAATAATTTTTTTTAAAGTTGCTAGATCTAGCAACTAAATAGTTAAACTGGCAGCACTCCTGCTCGCACGAATTTTTTGTGTTCTTTTCTCGCTCTCTTTCGAAATCATTTTTCTTTAAGGCAACACTAGAGAGCGAGTGCGACTACCTTGTTAAGTATACCTTGCGACGACCTACGACTTTGACTCCTGCGCATGCAGCGCGATTCACAAAGGGCTGCACATGATTAACCCCTTACAACGCTGGCTATGCTTCGCAGTATGTTTCACTTTGTTTTTTAATGTCGTGAGTTGCGCTCGTCTTGGCGGGCCTATGAGATTTGCCTGCTCGCCTGTTGCTTGATTGCCTCACTAGACCGGCTACCATACCTATTTGTGATTTTTAAATTATGCGGTTTTCCCAAGCTGATTATCAGTTGTGTCACGGCCAATTTTATTTAATCTTTATCAGCTCCTCCTGTTGCCCTTTTGTCAGTGTGTGCCACAGTAACAACAATGACTTACATATAACAACGTCTTACTTATCCGATAAAAAACACACACCCAAAAAAAAATAAAAAAAACAGAAAAGCAATCAAGTGGCAAACAAAGTGTCTGCCAGTCTGCCACTAACTCTAAACATTCGCAAATTTTTTTTTTGGTTTTTGATCTTTTTGCTGGCGATTGCTCGAATAAGAAAAGAATGTAAAGTGATTTCCAATAATATATGTACATATATATGTATGTGAACAAAAAAAGTCAAGGCGAAACACAAATAAGAAAACAACTTAAATGTTATTCATATTAGATTATACTTGTAAAGTCACCATACTTGGTATCTCAAAATCATACTCCGCATAGATTTTTATAAGCTTTGTTGGGTAAATGATGTTTTACACCATATTTCAGACACATTTTTTTAATGCAGTGCATGAAATATCAACATACATACAAGGATGCTATGAAAAGTTATTAATGTAGTAAACAAAATACTATTAAAATTGGCGTTAAAAAAAATATAAATCTTCGTGTGTTACAGTAGTTAGCTAATTAAAAGGGGTAAAAAGGATATAATGCAGTTGAGAATTAAGTTTTGTAGAAAATTTCCTTTTATTTTTGTAGGCTCAAAGTGACACCAAAAAGTAAAAAAAAAATCTAATCGAGGATGCTTGACGCTATTCAACACAAAATATGAACGGCCTTTTCGAAATGAAAACTTCTGTTCCTTTGTGTGTTTATCTGTTTGTCTGAATCAAATCGCTTTTTGGGGTCCTGAGATCACATTTATTAAATTAACCAGCTCAAGCCCAAAATTTTTTTGTTTAACTACTTTTTCGGAAACGCGCTAGTTTGGGGAAACAGATTTAGAAAAACTCAATGATTGTTGGAACTCACGGGCGATTTGTTAACACTTGTTTGTTGGTGTGTTTGTACCTGTATTATTGCTACTATGAGCACGTTTTCTGGAACAATAATAATATTTTATTGAATTTGGGTTTACTTTTTGAATTTGGGTTCATCATTCGTCAGTTCATTCTCTTATTAAAAAAGTCCGCTGTGTTACTCTGTAGATGTGTGTGTGTGTGTGTATTCATAAAAGAAGCAATACAGAATTGAACTAGACGAATGATAAATGTTTGATACTCTTATAATGTTAAAAGATTCTAAGTTATTAAACTGTTCTTAGTTATTTCTGAATTGTGTGCTAACGCCAACCTTTGCCTAACAAAATAAACAAAATATGCAATATATTCTATAACAACATATCCACAATAGCACTTATATGTATATATACATATATATATACGTGTTTCGTTCGGGTCTCGCTTCGGCTCTGTTATGCTTAGTGCGAAAAGACTTGGTTAGTGAGTTGAATTGTAGAAATCCCGCAGTTCGCTTGCGAATGTCTTGACCGACGGTTGTATGTCTGTCGTAGCATCGGAGGGTTTTTGAAAATATTATCTGTTGCAGTTTTCTTTTTTAAGTGACCAAATTATTTTTGGTTTTTTGGTTTGCGTCACAAAAAGAAATTAAAATAAGTGACAATAAAATGTTCTAAAGCTTATTATAATAAAATAAATTGATATTATGTATATAGAAAAGATTGCAGCAAAAGACATAAGTGCTGAGCGAGTTTTTTATTGTGGCAAATTGCGTCTTCTGCCACATACCACTTCGTTTTTAATTTTGGGTTTGCCGTTAAAACCAAACAGGTAAGTAAACCGCCTAAGTAGCGGAATATTAATTTATAAGGTCGACATAACTGAATATCTTCGACCTTTTAAGTTGGTTACAAGCAGCTTTGGATTGAAAAAACTATACAATTCAATTTTGAATTCACCCAATGACAAATAAAACAAACGTTTGAAAGCACTAATTGTCTTAACGTTTCTTAAAATTTTTCCTTGTCAAAATATAATTTACAAACTGGAGTCCTCGCTTCAAAATTCAATATCTGATACCAGGCGAGGCGTACTGATTGTCAGCTGATCTTAGTTGACAATAAACAACAAATAAATAAAAAAATTCTGTACATGTAATAACTACGGGTAGTCAGTCTAAGAAGGTTTTTAAGAAACGTGAAGACAACTTCTGCTCTCTTAGGACGGGTTTTTTTCATGGTACTTATACTCGTTACCGAAGGAAAAGAGTATATTGGTTTTATGCAATGTCCGCCATGATGTCCGTCCGTCTGTATGCTCGCAACTTTTTTTCACACCCTTCAAGCTAGAGATTTGAAACTTTCCAATTCTCTTTATTTATAGGATAGTAAATACAAGTGTCAAGATGGGGGTTCTACGAGAATAGGGGGGCTGCCAAATCAATAAATTCGATAACTCAAAACTGATAAATCCACATATTTCACACACCCTTACAGCTAGAACTACCAACAGATATCTACTAGAAACCCCCAGAAAACTTGATCAATAACTTTGGAGCCAAGCCCACCCATTCCGCCCCCAGCTCCATACATTTTAAAGTCAAAAAAGCCTATGTCTCCAACAGTTTTTGAGCTATAGCCACCAAATTTGGTGCCAAAATAGGTGATGATGAAGTTTGGATGCCACGCCCACTAATACTGCCCTAGCCGCCCCAATCCGCCCAAAAGCTTAGTAAAAAACGGGAATATATGAATCTTCTAGAGTTGTGGAGCTAGACTCACCTAGTTTGGAAGGAAGATAGCTGGTGGCATCCCCATCTGCGTCGTAGAATATTTAAGGCATCGTACACCCCTGCCGCATCAGAACCCCTTTGCAATCAGGCCTCTTTTTACTGGTTTTAATACTGGTAACGAGTATACCGCAGTCGGTTGCATCCAACTGCAACGTTTCCACTTGTTTAAATTGGCTTAAAATGTCACAACTAAATCAACAAGCATTTGGTAGCTTTATAACAAAAAACAAGAGGCCTGATTGCAAAGGGGTACGGGTGCGGCAGGGGTGTACGCTGCCTTGAAGATTCTCCGATGCAGATGGGAATGCCACTAGCTATCTTTCTTCCAAATTTGGTGATTATAGCTCGAAGTTTGTAAAAGGTATGAAAGGGTGGGGGGGGGGGGGGCTGGGGTGGTATAGTGGGTGTGGCATCCACATTTTTTGATGCAGATTTTTGTGAAATGTCCATTGCTATCTTCATACCAAATTTGGCGACTCTAGCTCGAAGTTTGCAAAAGGTGGGGAAGGGGGTGGCTGGGGGCGGTGGGTATGCGTGGCATCTAAAGTTTTGATGCAGATCTACATATGTGGAATGTCAATTTCTATCTTCATACCAAATTTAGTGGCTCTAGCTAAAAGTTTGTAAAAGGTTAGGAAAGGGGGGCGAAATGGGTAGGCGTGGCTCCAAAACATAGATGCAGATTTTTGGGAGTTGCTGCCAGCTATCTTCCCACCAAAATTGGTGGCTCTAGCACCACAACTCTGGAAGATACAGGCATTCCCGTTTTTGACGAAGCGTTAGGGGGCTGGGGGCGGAATGGGTGAGCGTGGTTCCAAAATTTTGGATGCAGATTTTTGGGGGTTGATAGTAGCTATCTTCTTACCAAATTTTGTAGTTCTAGTTGTAAGGATGTGCGAAATATGTGGATTTATTGGTTTTGAGTTATCGAATTTATCGATTTGCCAGCCCTCCAGTTAGAGCCCCAATCCTGACACTTAATTTTACTATCCTATAGATAAAGAGAATTGGAAAGTTTCAAGTCTCTAGCTTGAAGGGTGTGGAAAAAAGTTGCGTTCATACAGACGGACAGACAGACAGACACCATGAATGACATTGCACAAACTCAATATACTCTTTACCTTCGGTATCGAGTATAAAAACCTGAATTTAAACAAGTCAAATACTTGCAGTCAGATGCAACCGACTGTGGTATACTCCGATACCAGTGTTGAAACAGGTGTTAATAGGTCTTACAAAGATTGAGTACGGGGGGAAGGGTCGAGCGCTGCTATTTTCCTAACAAATTTGGTGACTCTAGCTCAAAAACGGTAGAAGAAATACGCATAACAGTTTTTAAAAGGTGGGTGCTGGGAGCGGTATGGGTGGGCGTGGCATCCAAAGTTTTGTTCCGATCATTTGGAGGTCGTAATCAACTGTCTTCCTTCCGAATTTGGTAACTTTAGCTCAAAAGTTGTGGAGTGTATGCGGACTCCAGTTTTAAATGTCGGGAGGCTGGGGCCGTCAGAAGTAGCATCCATTAATTTCATGCAGATCTTTGAAAGAAATTGCCAGGTTATTTTCAACCAAATTTCGTGACACTTGCTATGAAATTGTGTGAAATAGTGTGTTTTTATCAGCTTGCACATGGAGATGTATCGACATGTTATCGATTTCCTAGTTTCGCATTGGCGTCTCTATATTGAATTTTTATTGCAGACATGCACCCAGATATTTGCAAAGATTTCATTTTCTTGCTCTAAGGGAGTTCAAGAAACGCGTTAAAAAATAGTTTCTGATTAAGGCCTTTCAGCTCGCTTGTACACAATTGCGCAAATATATTCAGGGAAAAAAAATCCGTTCTCGCTAGTGTAAAATAAAGAACATCCGTGGACAATAACTGCCTAAGCACGGATTTTCTTGATATGAGAACGGCTTACTTAAATTAAGAACGGAATTTTTAAGACCGAAAAGAACGACATGTTCTTGAAACCGTTCTTAATATGATAACATTGGTTAATAATTTGAGAACAATTTGTGCTTGAGTTTCGACTAGCATTGGTTGTTGTTTTTAAAAACATTTTTAATTTTATAACACCTTAAAACCAGTATCATAATGCTAATGAGTGTGTAATTCAAGTACAGTATAAGCTACTATAATATTGTTATTAAACTTATGGCTGCTGTGTTAATAGATAATAACTTTCCCTAATACCTTTAATATTCTAGAGAAACATTTTATTTAGTATAAATTAAATTTATTTGTTTATTCTTACCGATAGTGAAACGTCAATGCCTTTGCCGTGATTCGCACCTGAGACCTCACGACTACCACGCGGAAGCATTAGCTATTGCGCTGTTGCCGAACTAATTTCGTTCGCAGTTAAGTTTAATGTTAACCAATTAAACTTCGGCTCAGCTTCGGGTGGTAAACGCGTTCATATTTTATGAACAGTGTTCTTAATTTGGTGCAAATAGGAAGACATAGGTTCCATATGCACCAAATTAAGAACCAATGTTCTTATAATGGACCAATATCAACACACGTCTTAAATCAGCACGTCTGTTCATAATTTAAGAACAGAATCAAAATTAAGAACATGTTTTAAGAACGCCGTTCGTATTTTAATACCAAAAAATTATGAGCGAAAAGTCTGAAAAATGAAAAACATTTGTTCTTTTTTTCTCAGTGTAAATCTTGCGGCCCCACAAGAGAGTTGCGTGCGACATCGTGTGGGCCCAGGCCCAAGCAAAAAGGCCTGGCCCGGTAAAGCCCGAAAATGGCTGAAAAAATTTTGATAAGCTTTTAATTTTGGATTATTTTATGCACTGGGGCCGCCATTTATCGCCTTATTTTTGGTGGATTGGTCACTACTGATTAAAGCGTTTGCGTGCAACAGTTAAATCTGATTTTTATTTAACAAACCTTACTATATCGTGACCAATCATACAGGAAGCAAATAATAAACAAGTGGAAACGTAGCAGTCGGACGCAACCGACTGCGGTATACTCGATACCAGTATTAAAAATTTTGATGCCCATCCATGTGAGATGTCAATTGCTATCTTCATACCAAATTTGGTGACTCTAGCTCGAAGTTTGTATAAAGTGGGGAAAGGGGGGCTGGGGGCGGTATGGGTGGAATATCATCCAAATTTTTGATGCAGATCTTTGTGGAATGTCAATTGCTATCTTCATAACAAATTTGGTGACTCTAGCTCAAAGTTTGTAAAAGTGGGGAAAGGGGAGCTGGGGGCGGTATGGTTGGGCGTGGCATCCAAATTTTTGCTGCAGATCCTTGTGAAATGTCAAATGCTACCTTCATACTAAATTTGGTGACTCTAGCTCAAAGTTTGTATAAAGTGGGGAAATGGGGGCTGGGGGCGGTATGGTTGGGCGTGGCATCCAAATTTTTGCTGCAGATCCTTGTGGAATGTCAAATGCTACCTTGATACCAAATTTGTTGACTCTAGCTCAAAGTTTTTATAAGGTGGGGACAGGGGGCTATGGGGCTGGGGCGGTATGGTTGGGCGTGGCATCCAAATTTTTGCTGCAGATCCTTGTGGAATGTCAAATGCTACCTTCATACCAAATTTGGTGACTCTAGTTCGAAGCATGTAAAAGGTGGTCAAAGGGGGGCTATGGGGCTTGGGGCGGTATGGGTGGGCGTGGCATTCAAATTTTTGCTTCCGATCCATGTGGGATGTCAAATGCTCTCTTCATACCAAATTTGGTGACTCTAGCTCGAAGTTTGTATAAAGTGGGGAAAGGGGGGCTGGGGGCGGTATGGTTGGGCGTGGCATCCAAATTTTTGCTGCAGATCCTTGTGGAATGTCAAATGCTACCTTCATACCAAATATGGTGACTTTAGCTCAAAGTTTGTATAAGGTGGGGAAAGGGGGGCGGAATGGATAGGCTAGGCTCCAAAACTTTGATGCAGATTGTTGGGGGTCGTTGCCAGCTATCTTCCTACCAAATTTGGTGGCTCTAGCTCCACTACTCTGGAATATACACGCATTCCCGTTTTTGACAAAGCGTTGGGGCAGATGGGGGTGGCTAGGGCGGTATTGGTGGAAGTGGCATCCAAACTTTTGGTGCAGTTTTTGGGGGGTCATCATCAGCTAAATTGGCACCAAATTTTGTGGCTCTAGCTCAAAAACTGTGGGAGATATAGGCTTTTTTGACTTTAAAATGCGGTGGGTCTGGGGGCGGAATGGTGGGGCGTGGCTCCAAAATTTTTGATGCAGTTTTTTGGGGAATGCTAGTAGCTATCTTCTTACCAAATTTGGTAGTTCTAGCTGTAAGGGTGTGTGAAATATGCGGATTTATCGTTTTTGAGTTATCGAATTTATCGATTTGCCAGCCCCCCAGTTATCGTAGAGCCCCAATCTTGACACTTTAATATACTATCCCATAGATAAAGAGAATTGGAAAGTTTCAAGTCCCTAGCTTGAAGGGTGTGGAAAAAACTTGCACACATACGGACGGACAGACGGACAGACACCATGACGGACATTGCACAAAACCAATATACTCTTTACCTTCGGTATCGAGTATAAAAAAAATTACAGTGTAAAACTATTGCCGAATGAGAAAAGCAGGAGTGACGTCTGTAATTTTTATACCCTTAACCCATAAAATGGGTAAATAAGGGTATAATGGTTTTGTGCAAAAGTATGTAACAGGCAGAAGGAAGCATCTCCGACCCTATAGAGTATATATATTCTTGATCAGCATCAACAGCCGAGACGATATAGCCATGTCCGTCTGTCCGTCTGTCTGTCCGTCTGTCCGTCTGTCTGTCTGTATGAACGCGTGGATCTCAGAGACTACAAGAGCTAGAGACTTCTGATTTTGTATTTAAGTTCTCCTATACCATGAGCAGAACAAGTTTGCTTCAAATTATCGATAACTATTATGGTTTCCGATATACGCATAATATCGATAACAATAAAATATCGAATTTGGAAAATCTAAAAGTAAGGGTTGAAGTAATGGATAATGATAGAACTTTTCTGAAAATTTCGTCCAAATCGGTTGAGAAACACCGGAGATATTGAACTTAATCGATGGAAGCTAAGCCAGTATACCAAAGTCTTATATAAATTAAATATTTTTATTGCAACTGGGTTCAGGGTATCTTCTAGTCGGGCTCTCCCGACTAGAGCCTTCTTACTTGTTTTAAAGTGTTCATTATAATGGTAGTAATGTAGATTTTGCGTGATGTCGGAGCTGCAAGCATATGCAGGCATTCAATGCAATACAGGGCTCGGGCACCCTCAGCCGGCATAAGTACGTGTCGCAACGAGGGGCGCTTAAATCACTGCCCGAAATGGACATATTCATGAAATGATTTGTTCCGTCTCGCGTTTGCGAATCTTGTGCTCTAAAGCAGCTCGCCTTAGTGGTAAAAGACTACATTTTAAGAATTGGCAGGTAGCGGCTTTCGCGACGATAGCTTCGTGCTTCTCCACATCGGAGTAGAGTTTGGAAAGCAGTCTTTCGGTTATTTGTTAGTATCACGAAAATTGATAAGCAAGAAGAGTATGAACAGTTGAAGAGTCAAAGTATCATAGTTTGGAAATTCAACAATTCGCGTACAAGACCGATATGTTGTTTGACAACTTTACGCAGCGGAACTTTATATCGCTTACTACCCACTATGTGGGTTACACGTTCCAACTGAATGTCACTCTTCTAGGTACTACCATACTGTAGTATACACATATCTGGGGAATACAATGTACCCAGTGGATTTTAAATATATTGAACAGCAACACTTTGTTGCTGTATAAAAATAAACCAAAGAACAACACATTGTTTTTACATAAACATGCAGCACATTTCAAGTGCAAGGTAACATGACCGCTTGAGAATGCGGCGAGCACCATGAAAGCCGCGTCAGCATTTTCACGCATTGACCACTCTGCCGAAGCAGCGCCCAGCCTTTTTAGCTAAGTGAGACCTTAAGGCAGCGATCGGCACATTTAGCGTTTCCTATAGCTGGCTATAGGGCAGCAATATTTTCATTTTACACCAGCGATCGGCACATTTAGCGTTTCCTAAAGCAGCTGGCTATAGGGCAGCAATATTTTCATTTTACACTGTACGCTATAAAAAAAAATAATACAAGCGCACGCTGTTCGGCTTTCGACAGTTGTGTTGCTCCCACTTCGGCAAAGCAAATCAAATCAGTTGCTGTTCAGCATTCACAAAGGCAAGACCTCGCTGCGCAATTTTTCTGAATGCTAAATATTTAACACTGCAAAAAAACTGAATAATGAATGATTTTTTTTTTCAATGAAAAAATGTTTCACAATGTTTAATTTGCCACTAAATTTTATATTATAATAATTTATATATTTTAATTTTTTTATACTCGCCCACAACTTAGAATTGCGAAACAACGTTCTCAACATTACAAAAAAAAAAAAATACAAATGAAATTCCCAATAAACATTTAGACGACTTAGAATAAAATGCCTTAATGAAGAAATAGACCTAGACCAAATAGTTAAAGAACTAGAATAAAAAATAACGTGAACTTTTTTTTGATATGCCAACTTTTTCATTTTTCTCAGTGCACTGTTTTCTTCGTGCGCGAACACAGTTTTCAATACAAGCAAAGAGCAGTAAAAGTATAGTTGTGTGAGTTTGCCGGTCGCTGCCTTAGGCAGCGTTTACAATGTCAGCTTAGCTTGGATTGAAGCTTTTAAAAATCTGAAATCCACGCTGGTAGTTTACAATGTCAGCGTGGAAACCAGTTTGAATTTTCGAAATTGTATTACAGCTGCTTATGAGCTTTGAACAACTGATGCTTGTTTCATGTTTGTGGCAAAAATTTATAAAGTGAATGAAAACTGGGAGCAGAATTGTTTATTTATTAAAAAATGAGAAGAAAACATGCAATTTTACTAGCTCATCATACAATGATGATGCAAGCAGCTGTTGCTGCTGCTGCTGAACTTGAAGAGGAGCAGCCGCAGGGAAGTGCTCGACGGTGTTGGGCGCGCGATCATGATGTTGCAATCAGCTGATTCGAACTCGGCTTGCACATGTGAAATGGCGCAAAAATTAAACGATTTGCTTTTCTTACAAAACAATGATTTTATTGTTATATATGCGTTAATACTACTATACTACTACTAAATAAATATTAAATAGTGAATTATATTAACATTTACCTCTGTATTGAGTAAAATAGTGGTAAAAACATTGGAGCTTACGAAGATGCGACACCTATTGACAGCCATTTTGAGTAAAATAGAGGTTAGAGCTTTGGTGCTTTCAAGCAAATGTTGCTAATTTCGAAAATGCGACACCTATTGACAGCTTTTAAAACTCAATTTTCGAATAGCTTTTTTCCACTCCAAGCTGAGATGCAAGCGAGACCGGTTACAGATTGGAAATGAGGGAGACAAACTTATGTGAAAAATATGTGTGTCAGACAGGAACAAAACATTTTCCAATCTCACGCTGACATTGTAAACGCTGCCTTAAGCACATCCATTCTCAATAAAGATATGCAAAAGGACAGACCTTCGAATGCAACAAAAACCAAATTAACTTAATATTTATTCAAAAGTCAAATAGTTCAACATGAAGCTGATACACTTAATACTACATGGCGACCGTAAGCCTTTTTTTTCTTTTTTTTTTTTTCTTAATTTGGCGGTAAACAGGGCTCAAGTTGCCCTTTAATCCGTTATTGATTATTAAGAGCCATGTCTGTATCGACTAAGGATACAGAAAAAATAAATATTTATGAAGTTATGGTAACAGGTTAGAGAATTGGCGCCTTTTCAGCCGACGTATAGTAACCTCCTGTACTAGATTCCTGGCCAGTCTATTGCTATGAGTTTCCAATCTTTATCTGTATCTGCTGCTGAAAAAGTTAATTTGTTCATCAACTTCCACCAGTTTAAGATCCCTATGAAGTGTAGAGTTACGAACGAACCAAGCACAGCCCGTGATGAAGCGCATCGATTTATTTTGGAATCTTTGTACTCTCTGTCTACTTGAAAATTAACTACTTGAAAAGAAACAACTAAGCTAATGCAACAGCTAAAACAACAAGTACAAGAGTGACAACAGAATCAACGGCAACAAGATATACGCAACAACTAAGGGGTCAACAAAAACTACACCAGCAGCAGTACCAATGGCAACATGGAGAATAAAACAACATAATCTGAGTGAGTAGAGTGTGTTTTTAAAATAGGCAAACGTGGTGGTGTTAAAAATAAAATTTATAAAAGAATAGCGCACATAAAGTGGCCATTGTTTGTCAGCACGCCACCACCCGCGTGGGGAACAGCAGCTAAATTGCAAACTGAACTTGACTTTTTAAAGTCAATAAAACCACAAACAACCCAATTAAGCACAACTCACTCATCTTACATTAACATTATTAAAAACAAAGTAATAACCTAACCTCCAACCGTCAGAAAAATTCCGACATTAAAAAAAACCTGCCCCAAGGACTGCGAGGGACCAATGATATCACCATATTGCCAGTATACGTGCAACAACAACAAGAATCCACAAGTGTAAAAGGTAAAGGACCGCCTTTCGCACATAAGAGGGAGCATCTGCGTGCCACATCCAGCGACGAAAAGCTGATGCGTCATCAAGCAGAATATCATCAAGCTGAATATATGTACTTTTAACAAGTAAAATTGAGCGAAACCTTTTCTGCCCGATAAGAAGAATAGCCTGTAAAGCTATTCGAAAAAATAGGCAGAGAACTGTAATATTAAAAAAAAAAAAATTGAGAAAAACAAGAATTTAACACACATTAAAAATTTAACAAGTGGAAACGATGCACTCGGACGCAACCGACTGCGGTATACTCGTAACCACACTGAGAAAAAAAAACGAAGAACAAATGTTCTTAATTTTTCAGACTTTTCGTTCTTATATTTTTGGTATTAAAATACGAACGGCGTTCTTAAAACATGTTCTTAATTTTGATTTTGTTCTTAAATTATGAAAATACGTTCTTGATTTAAGAAACGTGTGTTGATATTGGTCCATTATAAGAAACATTGGTTCTTAATTTGGTACAAATAGAACGAAATTGATTCTATTATCTTATTTATTAAAACGAAATTGATTCTATTTGTACAAAATTAAGAACACTGTTCACAAAATATGAACAGATTTACCACCCGAAGCTAAGGCGAAGTCTGATTGGCTAACATTAAACTTAACTGCGAACTGCAATAGCGCAATAGCTAAGGCTTCAGCGTAGTAATCGTGAGGTCTCAGGTTCGAATCTCGGCAAAGGCATTGAAGTTTCGATTTCGGTAAGAATAAACAAATGAATTTAATTTATATTTAAAATATTTCTCTAGCATATTAAAGGTATTTGGTAAAATTATTAACTAGTATAACACAGCTATATACAGTAAAATACTTAGAATGTCTCCCCACAGCAGCAATAAGTTTAATAACAATATAATAGTAGCGTAGGTCGTAATACCATTATGTTAAATCTGCACAGGCCAGAAATGAAATATAAAGTGTCATTGCCTGATAATTAGAAAAGAAGTATGAACTTATTTTAAAGATACGAGCAAGCTCTAGAAAAGTTTATTGACAAGTATTTCGTTTAGATTGCAAAGATGTTATAGAAATCTGCCTCTTTACCCACCCTACCATGATTTCCAACCTCTTATATTATAGAAATCCCAAAGCGAAACGTTCGCTTACTTCGCCTACCTTACATCCAGCAAAACATAAAATATAGTTAATAGTTCATCACGCTATATGTATTTATATAGATCGTTACTTAAACTCATAACGTGGCATTTTGTTATGCAAGAGAACAAGATAACTAAGGATATGTGCTTTTCATTTCGCGATATTGATTAATACTAAAACGTGGCAAATATGTAATAATTAAATTTTTTGAACCACATTCATTGAAGGTTTCTTAATTTCAATTTATAGCGCTTTCATTCGTTAACATTAGTATACTAAAACTCACTTTTAATTTGTTGTGAGCTGTTCTGGTTTGTTTACCAGGTTAAATTATATAAATAAATAAATGATTCTTTCATTCTTTTTGTCACTCACCGAATTTATTTACCAAATGGTGTGGAAGTATCCTTAGGGCTCCGTGGATCCAACGTTGCTTTTGTTTATAATTGCTGTTAAATTTTGTTTTGGTTTTTAAACGAATAAAAATTGCATTTATGTATAGGTGTGCAATTTAAAAACAGAACTTAAATTTGTTAACAATATGTTTAAGACTACGCAATACTTTTGAATTAAACAAAGCTATTTATAAAAGCCGTACAGAAATCAATTGCTAGCTTAGGAACCACTTTGTTACTTTTTCTGTACACATTAATTCTTATTGTTATTTCTAATTTACTTTAATTTGATTTTTCCTTCTTGTTGTTCTTCTTATTCTTTAGATTGTGATGTGTTTCATACATTCTGTATGTTAAATGCTGCGATGATTGCTATGCACGGCATATTTGTGCGTTTGTGCGGAGAGTTTTGGAATATTTATATGTTAAAGGTGTGTGTTTGTTTTGTGTGATGCCGCTGTTAAAGTTTTATCCCAAATGAACTAGATGGGTGTAATTTATCCTTCGGGTGTGCCTTTTTGTTTTCCGTGATCTTATTAGGTTTTCTTATCCCCAAAAATAAGTGATGATCCCGTCCAAGAAAGCATCCAGTCGGTGCAACACAACAGCACCAGCAAAAACAAGTGGAAACGTTGCAGTCGGACGCAACCAACTGCGACATACTCGATACCAGTATTAAAACCGCTTAAAAAGAGGCCTGATTGCAAAGGGGTACGGATGGGGCAGGGGTGTACGCTGCCTTAAAGATTCTCCGATGCAGATGGGGATGCCACCAACTATCTTCCTTCCAAATTTGGTGACTCTAGCTCAAAGTTAGTAAAAGCTGTGGAAAGGGGGGCTGGGGGCGGATTGGTTGGGTGTGGCATCCAAAGTTTTTATTCAGATCTTTGTGGAATGTCAATTGCTATCTTCATACCAAATTTGGTGACTCTAGCGTAATGTTTGTAAAAGGTGGGGAAAGGGGGGCGAAATGGGTAGGCGTGGCTCAAAAACTTTGATGAAGATTTTTGGGGGTCGTTGCCAGTTATCTTCCTAACAAATTTGGTGGCTCTAAAATGCGGGGGGCTGGGGGCGGAATGGGTGGGCGTGGCTCCAAAATTCTTGATTAAGTTTTTTGGGGGTTGATAGTAGCTATCTTCTTACCAAATTTGGTAGCTCTAGCTGTAAGGATGTGCGAAATATGTGGATTTATCGGTTTTGAGTTATCGAATTTATCGATTTGCCAGCCCCCCAGTTATCGTAGAACCCCAATTTTGACACTTTAATTAACTATCCCATAGATAAAGAGAATTGCAAAGTTTCAAGTCTCTAGCTTGAAGGGTGTGGAAAAAAATTACGTTCATACAGAAGGACAGACACTATGACGGACATTGCACAAACTCAATATACTCTTTACCTTCGGTATCAAGTATAAAAATCCCAGTGCGACCAAAGCCAGCAACAAGTGAGACTTTCGTGGGTGCCAACCAAAGAAAACACAACCATCAAGCCTGCTCATTGTCGTTTGCTGATTTTCTTGCAGCGCTGACCAGACTCTAAGGACCGAAAATTTTACGCAACGCGCAATTAGGCAAATGCAAAAATAATTCATATATTCCAATATATTTACCCAATAACACTGTTATTCTCTTTATCCGATTGTTTTTTACGAAAGTTCGGTGTGCGATGCACAATATTTTTAAAGATTTTTTTTTTTTCTGTGCCACTTTTCCGAAAGCGTTCGTGTGCTCATGTAGCTACAATCCCATCGATAAAGAAAGATGCCGGAAGTTACACGAAGTAGGCCGCTGTGTCACGACTAATTTCTCAAATTGGCAACCCGTTATCATACTCTTGCAAAATCAATATAAATAATCGATATCTGTGACAATGTAAAGCGCTACCAAACAACTTCGGAACTAAATGAACGCACAAAATTAATAAACACAAGATGTATTAACTTCCGTTAAAGATAAAAAATACTATGGAACAGGGATTGGACATTACAACCACAAACCAATTCAATTGTCTTACCAACCGGGAAATGGCTTGAAAAAGAAACAATCACTGTAGAATATCTTTTGAGTGATAGGTTCCCATTATCCGACCTTGGAGGTCTTCCAAAACATAGTAAGCACTACCTAACTTCTCCTTAACTCTGGATTTGATCCATTTTGTATTAAGTTTAGCATTAATCTGCTTTGCAAAGTTAAGGGCTATTTACTCTCGACATAACTTAACATAACATAACTTAATTTAATTTAACTTAATTTATAGAAAATATGCGTTTACTCTCAACATAACTTAACATAAGAAATCAACGTGTCAGTGCTGTAGAATTATGTTAGCAGTGTTGTTAAACAAAGGAAAATAAACAGCTGTTATCACATATCAACAAC
This sequence comes from Scaptomyza flava, assembly GCA_030179655.1. Lineage (NCBI taxonomy): Eukaryota > Metazoa > Arthropoda > Insecta > Diptera > Drosophilidae > Scaptomyza > Scaptomyza flava. Next base: position 35,711 of record JARNME010000208.1, read on the forward strand.
ATCTGCATTCAACTTATTTTGCGCTCGTTGGCTTATTTTTAAAAAAATTAATCATGGATGAAGTTGCAGTGGTATTTGGTATGTACCTAAACATCGTAGCTTTATATAAAAAGCAGAAAGACCAAGAAAAAAAAAGCGGCGTTGGGCAGTACGTCCAATAAATCGGAACTGGCACACGAGTGGGTACTTCACCAAAACTTTTACAGCCATCAGAGATTTGGATGAAGAACAGTTTTTTATTCATACCCGAATGTCTAAAAAACTGTTCCAGTTAATAATAAGTTTGTTGCGAGACAAACTCAGGAAGCCGCGACAGCGCATCAGTACAGAAGAGCGTCTTGAAATTACATTGTTGTAAGTTTATTTTCATATATGAACATAAATTAAGTGTATGTACTTTATTTGTTATAATTGTTTATTTTAAAGATTTTTAGCTCATGGCACAAGTTTGCAATCGATTGCTTGGAGTCATAAGCTTGGAAAAACTACAGTGTGGAAAATTATTTTTGAAACTTGCGAAGCTTTATGGGATGTTCTTTCAGGTAGTTGTTAAGTTATGCATGTACTTAATTTATTGGTTCGAATATTTTTTAACCAATATGTTATTTCAGGCATATATCTGGCACCTCCAACCGAGTCGCAATATAAAGACATTGCGGCTGATTTCGCAACTTTATGGAACTTGCCGAATTGCGTTGGTGCTGTGGATGGAAAGCACATCGCAATAAAGTGCCCAAAGAATAGTGGCAGCATATATTTCAATTATAAAAAAACGTTTAGCATTGTTTTAATGGCGGTCTGCGACGCTAGATACACTTTCATTGCTACTAGTGTGGGAAGCTACGGCAGTGAAAATGATGCAGGTATTTAGTTCACTTTCATTTCTTGTATAAACATATTTAATTATAATGTTATTATGTTTAACAGGTGTTTTCAGCTTATCCGATTTTGGCCAAAAACTTTTTGATGGAACTTTACCATTGCCGCCAAGCAAAGCTCTACCCAACTGTAGCGATACAGCACCATTCCCACATTTTTTTGTTGGCGATGCTGCTTTCCCGTTGAGGAAAAATCTCATGAAGCCAATATCACCACCACGTGCAGGGGCAACATTGTCGCTTGAAGACAATGTTTACAATTATCGCATTTCAAGGGCACGTCGAACTATTGAAAATAGTTTTGGTATATTGACCGCTCGTTGGCGTATTTTGAATACAACGTTGGAGTTCATGCCAGCCAACTGTGAAAAGATTGTGCTGACGTGTGTGGCATTGCACAATTTTATTATGCTGAACGATTTGGACCGTTGGTACTGTCCTCCAACGTTTGTTGATCAAGATGCGTCTGACAACAGCATTATATTGGGTGGTTGGCGAACAGAAATGCAGTCCTGCAACAGCGTTCGTGAATACATATCGCATAGCCGCAGAAGCTCCAATTATGCTTTGTCACTCAGGAACAAATTGCGTACTTATTTAATGAATGAAGGAGCAGTACCTTTCCAACCGAAATAAAATATTTTAACATTAAAACAATGATAATTAAATTTTTTCTATTTATTGGTTGTCGGTTAGCAATTGCATAATTTTCGACGCAACATACATTTTTTTTTTTGGAGACATTGCCGACAACGACTTTTTAACAATGTTTCCCATGTTGGCTGCCACCTCATCCTCAGCTTCTTTATGCTTTAAGGACTCGATATATTCTTTGAATGCTGCTGTTGCCTGTGACATTTCATTGTCCGCGGTGTTGTCTGTCCTTCGTTTCTTAGACGGATGTAGCGATGCCGCAGGTTCAGTTTCGTGCGCATCAGCTGCAAATGATGATGACGTTTCCATTATTATGTCATCGACATCTAATGTTGTTGAAAAACGTCATCACTTTCCCATAATAGTGTGGGCGACTCCTCTGACGCATTGAAATTTGACCTTTGCCTAAACAATAAAAGCATTTTTATTGTACAAATATAACAAATTGTAAATAAGTAATTACCGGCGTTTTTGCAAATGTTTTTTTAAAAACTGCAAACTTTGGAAATGCAGCCATTCCGATGCCATGCCAACTCCACTACCTGAAGGCTCCACAATCCTCAACTCCCTCGTAAACCGCTGCCTCAGGCTATTCCAACGCGTTTCACAGACATCAACTTTAACAAACAAACATATCAATGCAAAATCAAATTCAACAATTTCTATCAATATACTAACCATTGCAACCAAGTTCTTTGGCAATTGCAGCCCAAACTTCTCTTTTTTATTTATATTTTTATAGTCTTTTGACTTCTTGTCATAAATTAAAGCATTCGCTTCAACTAAAATAATTAGCGCGTGCTCATCCATTTCCAAAGTTGAATTTGTAAACAATTGGTAAAGAGCGCCTAACGTTTTGTAACACAGTTTTTGATCAGCTGTTTGACTTTCATGTTAATGAACACTGCTCAGCTTAAAAAAATTATGTTGAAATCTGCAATCTGCAGGTTCCAAATTAAGTTATGTTATGTTATGTTGAGAGTAAACGCTAACATTGAGAACCATAAGGTAGATTGAGTCAGCTGACTCTTATGTTATGTTATGTTAAGTTATGTCGAGAGTAAATAGCCCTTTACTTAACGCAAAATATCGCCGAAAAACTTCTTGACCCACTTTAAATTTAATTTCTCGAGTAGGTAGATTATATTGTTCTGCATTTCGATCATATGCTATGGCAATATTTTCTCGAACTGTTTTAAGTAACAATTGTAGGTGATCATCTCGTTTAATGTGTTCAAATCCATAAGAGGCGCACACCAATTTAAACGTATGGTTACTGCACACTTTAAAACCTTTATCAATCCTAAAGCTCAAAAAAATAAACAAGTAAGAAGGCTCTAGTCGGGAGAGCCCGACTAGAAGATACCCTGAACCCAGTTGCAATAAATATATTTAATTTATATAAGACTTTGGTATACTGGCTTAGCTTCCATCGATTAAGTTCAATATCTCCGGTGTTTCTCAACCGATTTGGACGAAATTTTCAGAAAAGTTCTATCATTATCCATTACTTCAACCCTCATTTTTAGATTTTCCAAATTCGATATTTTATTGTTATCGATATTATGTGTATATCGGAAACCAGAATAGTTATCGATAATTTGAAGCAAACTTGTTCTGCTCATGGTATAGGAGAACTTAAATACAAAATCAGAAGTCTCTAGCTCTTGTAGTCTCTGAGATCCACGCGTTCATACAGACGGACAGACGGACAGACGGTCAGACGGACAGACGGACAGACAGACGGACATGGCTATATCGTCTCGGCTGTTGATGCTGATCAAGAATATATATACTCTATAGGGTCGGAGATGCTTCCTTCTGCCTGTTACATACTTTTGCACAAAACCATTATACCCTTATTTACCCATTTTATGGGTTAAGGGTATAAAAAGTAATATTAATAATTAAAAAAAAAAAAACATAAAATAAAAATAAGTGAAATATATATACTATATATATAAGGGAGAAGCTCCAATCTCGGACACTGTACAGAAGTCGGACACCCCCCTTTATTTTGCGAGTTTTGATGCTAGCGCGGTCTAATTACAATGACAGATAGCTTTCAGTGCCGGCTTTCTTTTGACATGGTCTACAGGTGTTAATACCTAGTTTTGGCTAATTCAGAGACAAAAATTAAAATACCGATATTCCGACCTAAACTTTTTAAAATTTCAACGCTTATGTAATTGAATTATTCCCTGATTCAGCAAAGGTTAATAAATTTTTTCTTATTCGTTTCATCATGCTCTTTCATATTCTGCAATCAAACATTTTTTTTTTAATATTTTGGGTTTTACATTCAAAAATGTTAAAGCCGTGCTTTCTTCTAATCTGGACACTGTTGATGTTTCACAATTGAACACGATTAATTGTAATCGATATTTTCATTCAATTGTATCGATGATCGTGTCATTTTCATATAAATGTATCAAAATGAGCGCGCAACAAGAAATGGAAATTGAAATTTTATGGTTTAAATGAAAAAAAAAACAAATAAAGAAACTTTAAGTTGAATTTCATAGTTAATTGAATAAATAATTTCATAATAAATGGTTTTGATGAAAAAAAACCCAAAAAAAAGAATAATTAGTTTGTTTACATATTTCGCGCCATATTAATAAGGTATGTGAGCAATGATGAGCATGCGATGTATAGATCGATGCATCAATCGATATATCGGTGCATTACTTGCGATACTGCTCATTACGAGTAATAATAATTAATAAAATAATAATTTCGTTTGATTTTCATTGTTTAATTGCATCAAAAACAAAATCTTACATAAAAACAATGATTTGGCATTTTATATTATTTTATTGGCTGCATTTTCACAAGATAAAAGGGGGTGTCCAACTTCGGGGCACTTTTTTGAAAATCGTGATTTTGAGTTTTTTCATTAAATGTTAAATATATCATTAAACATGAATGAAATGTGTATAATGCCTTATACCAATCGATGCGCAATTGAACAAGCTTTTCAAAGATACTAACAGATAAGCTGTACGTTGATTTTGGACAGTCTGATGTCACAAAAACCAAAGGGGTGTCCAACATTAGGGCTTCTCCCTTACTATATATACTAGTAAGTAGCCCGCTTAATTCGCTGCGCGGTGCTTATAAAAATAAACTTTATGGTGAACTGACTCTTGAGCAGGCAACATAAAATTGGCAATGAGAGAATCAATCGTGTCTTAAGTCTAGTCCGGCTAATTTCAGAGTTTGTCCCTGTGATTTGTTGATTGTTATGGCAAAGCAAACTTTTAAAGGAAATTGCAATATTTTAAAAATAAATGGCAATTCAAAATCAGAAGGTATTAATGGAATAATCGGTATAAAAACTGTTTCCCCTATACCATTGCCAGTAAAGATAATTCCTTCGACAACATTCTTATGAAGGACTTTAACTTGCAATATTGTACCATTGCATAGTTTTGACGGCTTCAAGTTGCGAATCAACATTACAGGTGAACCAATCTTTAAAGTTAATTTATGTTGGGGCAGGCCAGCTGGATTTAATGAATTAAGAAACTCGACGGGGTAATGAACTGCATCTTCGATTTCAGTCACAGAAACAATAGAGTTATATGTCATTTCTTCACTTTGAAATGATTCTAATAAAAACTCGTTTATTTCCAATGCATTGTCATTTCTCGCAGTCAAAATAGCACGTTCTGAAAACCATTCCAGTGATTTTTGAGAGATATTTGTAATATCCGGAAATATTTTTAGAGTTAGTTCTTCAATACTTTTCAGAACATGACACAAAAATGATGGTAAACTTATTTTGCCATCATGGGTTGGAAAAAATCCATTTCCTATTTGAAGAAGCATTTCTGCAAATTCACCAGCTATGCTATCACCTTTTAAGTGCACTCGCATATTTTTCGTTGATGCAATTTTCTGTATTTTGGGCCACAAAATTGAAGACTTTAAGCACGCATTTATTTCATCTGCTCTTGTTCCTCTGGGGATCACTGGAAGAGTTTGTCGAAAATCACCAGCTAAGAGAACAGTTATGCCACCCATTAAGTATTCACTATCTCGAATGTCTTTCAAAGATCGATCTACAGCTTCAAAAGCACCTTTATGGCCCATAGTACACTCATCCCAAACAATAAGCTTGCAATCTTTGAGCACAGCAGCAGTATTAGATTGCTTTGTGGTGTTTCTAAATGAATCAAATTAAATGGAATCTTAAGTGTAGAATACGCTGTGCGACCACCATTAAGTAAAGTGGCTGCGATACCGGTAGAAGCAACGGCCAATGCAATATTTTTACTTTGCCGTACCTTTGCCAATAAAAAATTTAGAAGATACGTTTAACCTGTTCCACCAGGTGCATCTAAAAAATAGATGTCTCCCTTTTCTGCTTCAACGCTATGTAGTATCTATTCGTATACTTGTTTTTGCTTAGCAGTAAGGAGAAGCTCATTATTAACAACAAAACGATCGCAATTTTCATAATTTGTTACTGTTTGATATTAAATATTTGGAACAATTTCCTTGGATCTAATTGGTAGTTCAAAACCATAATAAGTCAAGTTTTGACCACCAATAGACAGTACAATATCTTCAATGTAAATAAGACAACTATTTAATACATTATTCACAATACTTTCATCAATATTTCTGTCTTGTGAAAAATGAAAGGCTCTTAAAATATCTTCTGAGAAACTCTCTTTATAAGTATTCCAAAGTTTAAGAGCATCTGAAATTTGACAAAATACTAACATTATTGCAAAAAGTTCTCTCAGTTTTTTAGGATTTTGACATATGACAGCTTCAGCTATAGTTGAATCCCAGTGCTTATCATCTTCTAGTAATCCTAGAGCTTACGCGCCAATTGAAATGATGCGTATGCTATACTATTAACGGTTTTTAAATTTAAAAATAAAGTCCCTTACAAAATGTAATAAAAGTCTTTAATAAAAACATTCTGTATTATTGGGACGAATAGTTTAAACTCTTCCCAAAGCTGAATCTCTTTTAACTCCAGGAAAATTTGGCACATCATACCCTCGTTTTCTTCTTTGAAATTCTTTATTGTTCCATGTAAAATACGATGGAACTTCACAATATAGAAGCGTTCTTGCAAACTCATCACGTGTGCAAAGCTCAAAGAAGGCTGGCAAAGTGGTTTTAGGTGTAGTGCTTAGTCTTACGCGACGTGGAAGTTTAGACTTATGGCTCTGCTGGCTGAATTAGACGTGTTAAAAGTTATTGATAATGAGACACCTAACGAAACGGATGAAAGCTGGGTAAAGGCAGAGAGATGTGCTAAAAGTGTACTGATTGAGAATCTTAGTGACTCGTTCTTGAATTTCGCAACGGGCAGCAACACAGCACGACAAATTCTTATGAATTTGGATTCCGTGTATGAACGCAGAAGTCTGGCGTCGCAGTTAGCTGTGCTGTCGCTCAAATTAAATAGCGAGATGACGCTAGTGAACCACTTCATAATTTTAGATGAACTAGTGAGTGAACTATTAGCTTCAGGAGCTAAAATTGATGAAATGGATAGGGTTTCTCACTTATTATAAACTTTGCCAGTATCCTATGACGGAATAATTACAGCTATAGAAACATTGTCAAAAGAAAATATAACTTTAGCTTTTGTTAAGAACCGTTTACTAGATCATGAGGTAAAAATTAAAAATGCAAGTAATGACACAAGTAACAAGGTGATGCATACTGAGGTTCTTAGTAATTTTAATAAAAATAATATAAACAAATTTAATAATAATAATAAATACAAATCTAAACAAGTAAGAAGGCTCTAGTCGGGAGAGCCCGACTAGAAGATACCCTGAACCCAGTTGCAATAAATATATTTAATTTATATAAGACTTTGGTATACTGGCTTAGCTTCCATCGATTAAGTTCAATATCTCTGGTGTTTCTCAACGGATTTGGACGAAATTTTCAGAAAAGTTCTATCATTATCCATTACTTCAACCCTCATTTTTAGATTTTCCAAATTCGATATTTTATTGTTATCGATATTATGTGTATATCGGGAACCAGAATAGTTATCGATAATTTGAAGCAAACTTGTTCTGCTCATGGTATAGGAGAACTTAAATCCAAAATCTGAAGTCTCTAGCTCTTGTAGTCTCTGAGATCCACGCGTTCATACAGACGGACAGACGGACAGACAGACGGACAGACGGACATGGCTATATCGTCTCGGCTGTTGATGCTGATCAAGAATATATATACTTTATAGGGTCGGAGATGCTCCCTTCTGCCTGTTACATACTTTTGCACAAAACCATTATACCCTTATTTACCCATTTTATGGGTTAAGGGTATAAAAACCATATTATAATAATAATATCCAAAAACCACATAATAATAAAAAAAAAAAAAATAACATAAAATGTCACCATTGTGGAAAACCGGGGCATATAAAAAAGAATTGCTTCAGTTATAAACGACAAATAAATAATGAAAATAATAGAGAAAATAATAAACAAGCTAACAAAAGTTTAAATAATCAAAATAAAAACACAAACAAAAATATAAATTTTATTTTGGATTCGGGTGCTACTGACCACCTGATAAACGACGAAACGCTATTTGTGGACTTCATAGTACTGGATAATCCGATAAAGATTGCTGTGGCTAAACAAGGAGAGTACATCTCTGCAACTAAGCATGGGATCGTCCGCCTGGAAAATGATTATCAGATAACGCTCGAAGACGTCTTATATTGTAAAGAAGTTGTAGAAAACCTAATTTCTGTTAAAAGGTTGCAAGAGGCTGGTGTTACCTTTGTCTTCGATGAAGAAGGAGTTAAATTGAAGAAAGGTGATGTAACTATCGCCGAAACCTCAGGTGCGTACAATATGCCAATTATTGAGCTTAAGGCATTTAAAATAAACTCAAATAATTCTAATCTATATAAATTATGGCATGAAAGACTAGGCCATATTAGCAAAGGAAAAATGTTAGAAATAAAACGAAAGAATTTATTTAATGGTAACAAGCTTCTTGATAGTGTTAATCCTACAGATGACATTTGCGAAGCTTATTTAAATGGAAAACAAGCAGAATTACGATTCGATTAATATAAAAATAAAGATCACATAAATAGAGCTCTTTATGTTATTCATTCCGATGTATGTGGTCCGATTACACCTACCACAACTGATGATAAAAATTACTATGTCATTTTTGTGGATCAGTATACACATTATTGTGTTAAGGCCTGTACGCATGAGCCCCGTACAGCTCCCGTACAGTATACATGAGTTTTACGGCTGTAACGACAAGTGTTGAAAAATGCACATATTGTGGCGGTAGGCTAATAACTTTTTCTTAATAAATCGGAAATGCAACTGTGTTTTGTATACTTAAATTCAAAATACTGATTCACGACCAACGCGCGCTACTTTTGTGTTTGAGTACAACTAACGCCCTGCTGCTGGCGGTTGTGAAAAAAGCAGGCTGCAAAACCAAAAAGCATTTTAGTGAACCCATATTTGATGGGCAGAGCTTAGATTACTAAAAATTATGCTAAACATAACCGAAACCACTTAATAGACTCAAAGCAAATTCACCTTACAGATCTATACCTTGTAATAGATCAGTGGCAGTACAATCCTGTTTATATGTTATTAAAATTGTACCTTATTAATTTATTAATATATTTTTATTCAATACATCTTGCGCAGCATTGACTTCCAAAACAATAAGAATGGCTCTATTGGAGCCTGAATTAGGTCAACTTTGTTAATATTATCAGAAAAATGTATAAGCCGGCTCTTGACCGACATGTTGTTGTTTTTTTTACGACTGTAAATAGCTGGTGAAAGCTATTTACTGCCCGTAGCATTTTAACATAACATTTTAACATTTTCATTGTTCAACACTAACGTACCAGCAGTAGCTAACAGAACTGCAGGCCTAAAATGTACGTACTGTACTGAAGCTGTACGGGACCATTTTTTATACCCTTAACCCATAAAATGGGTAAATAAGGGTATAATGGTTTTGTGCAAAAGTATGTAACAGGCAGAAGGAAGCATCTCCGACCCTATAAAGTATATATATTCTTGATCAGTATCAACAGCCGAGACGATATAGCCGTGTCCGTCTGTCCGTCTGTCTGTCCGTCTGTCCGTCTGTCTGTCTGTATGAACGCGTGGATCTCAGAGACTACAAGAGCTAGAGACTTCTGATTTTGTATTTAAGTTCTCCTATACCATGAGCAGAACAAGTTTGCTTCAAATTATCGATAACTATTCTGGTTTCCGATATACACATAATATCGATAACAATAAAATATCGAATTTGGAAAATCTAAAAATGAGGGTTGAAGTAATGGATAATGATAGAACTTTTCTGAAAATTTCGTCCAAATCGGTTGAGAAACACCGGAGATATTGAACTTAATCGATGGAAGCTAAGCCAGTATACCAAAGTCTTATATAAACAAGTGGAAACGTTGCAGTCGGACGCAACCGACTGCGGTATACTCGATACCAGTATTAAAAATTTTGATGCCCATCCATGTGGGATGTTAATTGCTTTCTTCATACCAAATTTGGTGACTCTAGCTCGAAGTTTGTATAAAGTGGGGAAAGGGGGGCTGGGGGCGGTATGGGTGGAATTGCATCCAAATTGTTGATGCAGATCTTTGTAGAATGTCAATTGCTATCTTCATAACAAATTTGGTGACTCTAGCTCAAAGTTTGTAAAAGTGGGGAAAGAGGGGCTGGGGGCAGTATGGTTGGGCGTGGCATTCAAATTTTTGCTGCACATCCTTGTGGAATGTCAAATGCTACCTTCATACCAAATTTGGTGACTCTAGCTCAAAGTTTGTATAAAGTGGGGAAAGGGGGGCTGGGGGCGGTATGGTTGGGCGTGGCATCCAAATTTTTGCTGCAGATCCTTGTGGAATGTCAAATGCTACCTTCATACCAAATTTGGTGACTCTAGCTCAAAGTTTGTATAAAGTGGGGAAAGGGGGGCTGGGGGCGGTATGGTTGGGCGTGGCATCCAAATTTTTGCTGCAGATCCTTGTGGAATGTCAAATGCTACCTTCATACCAAATTTGGTGACTCTAGCTCAAAGTTTGTATAAAGTGGGGAAAGGGGGGCTGGGGGCGGTATGGTTGGGCGTGGCATCCAAATTTTTGCTGCAGATCCTTGTGGAATGTCAATTGCTATCTTCATACCAAATTTGGTGACTCTAGCTCAAAGTTTGTATAAGGTGGGGTTAGGAGGGCTATGGGGCTTGGGGCGGTATGGGTGGGCGTGGCATTCAAATTTTTGCTGCCGATCCATGAGGAATGTCAATTGCTATCTTCATACCAAATTTGGTGACTCTAGCTCGAAGTTTGTAAAAAGTGAGAAAAAGGGGGGGGGGGGGGGGGCTGGGGCGTTATGGGAAGGCATGGCATCCAAATTTTTGATGCAGATCTTTGTGGAATGTCAATTGCTATCTTCATACCAAATTTGGTGACTCTAGCTGAAAGTTTGTAAATGGTGGGGAAAGGGGGGCGGAATGGGTGGGCTTGGCTCCAAAACGTTGATGCAGATTTTTGAGGGTCACTGCCAGCTATCTTCCTACCAAATTTGGTGGCTCTAGCTCCACAACTCTGGAAGATACACGCATTCCCGTTTTTGACGAAGCGTTGGGGTGGATGGGGGCGGCTAGGGTAGGATCGGTGGGTGTAGCATCCAAACTTTTGATGCAGTTTTTAGGGGGTCATCATCACCTATCTTGGCACCAAATTTGGTGGCTCTAGCTCAAAAACTTTGGGAGATATAGCCATTTCTGATTTCAAAATGCGGGGGGGCTGGGGGCGAAATGGGTGGGCGCGGCTCCAAAACTTTGATGCAGTTTTTTGGGGATCGCTACTAGCTATCTTCCCACCAAATTTGGAAGCTCTAGCTCCACAACTCTGGAAGATACACGCATTCCCGTTTTGACGAAGCGTTGGGGTGGATGGGGGTAGCTAGGGCAGTGTCGGTGGGCGTGGCATCCAAACTTTTGATGCAGTTTTTAGGGGGTCATCATCACCTATCTTGGCACCGAATTTGGTGGCTATAGCTCAAAAACTGAGGGAGATATATGCTTTTTTGACTTTAAAATTCGGGGGGGCTGGGGGCGGAATGGGGGGGCGTGGCTCCAAAATTATTGATGCAGTTTTTTGGGGGTTGCTAGTAGCTATCTTCTTACCAAATTTGGTAGTTCTAGCTGTAAGGATGTGTGAAATATGTGGATTTATCGGTTTTGAGTTATCGAATTTATCGATTTGCCAGCCCCCCAGTTATCGTAGAACCCCCATCTTGACACTTTAATTTACTATCCCATAGATAAAGAGAATTGGAAAGTTTCAAGTCTCTAGCTTGAAGGGTGTGGAAAAAACTTGCATACATACGGACGGACAGACGGACAGACGGACAGACGGACAGACACCATGACGGACATTGCACAAAACCAATATACTAGTTACCTTCGGTATCGAGTATAATTAAATATATTTATTGCAACTGGGTTCAGGGTATCTTATAGTCGGGCTCTCCCGACTAGAGCCTTCTTACTTGTTTTATATGAAGGTTTTGCTGTACGGGAGCTGTACAGGCGTCTGCTTACAGGCCTTTAAACACAAATCGGATGTTCTCAATATGTTTAAAGATTTTGTGGCAAAAAGTGAAGCACATTTTAATCTAAAGGTAGTGAATCTTTACATTGAGAATGGTAGGGAATATTTATCTAGTAACATGCGTGAGTTCTGTGTTCAGAAAGGAATAAGCTACCATTTAACTGTTCCATATACTCCACAATTAAATGGAGTTTCAGAAAGAATGATTAGAAAAATTACCGAAAAGGCTCGTGCTATGGTCAGCGGTGCAAAATTAGATAAGTCATTTTGGGGTGAAGCTGTATTAACGGCAACTTATATAATAAATAGGATTCCAAGTAAGGCACTTGGAGATCGAGCAACAACGCCATATGAGATGTGGCATAATAGAAAGCCGGTTTTAAAATATTTAAAAATATTTGGTTCAACCATGTATGTTCATAATAAAAATAGAAAACGAAAATTTGATGAAAAATCATTTAAAAGTATTTATTTTTCGGATATGAACCAAATGGCTTTAAATTATGGGATGTCGAAAATAAAAAATTTTTTGTTGCTAGAGACGTAGTCGTAGATGAAACAAATATGGTTAATTCTAGAGCTGGTAAAAGTGAAATCCCGAACGATAGTAAGGATAAAAGTAAGAATATAAAACTCCTGAAAGAAAGTAAGGAAAGTAACATCCCGAATGAGAGTAAGGAAGATGATAAAATTAATTTCCAGAATGAGAGTATGGAAAGTATTGAACCAAAAATCCCGAATGAGAGTGAGGAAGATGATAAAATTAATTTCCAGAATGAGAGTATGGAAAGTATTGAACCAAAAATCCCGAATGAGAGTAAGGAAGATGATAAAATTAATTTCCAGAATGAGAGTATGGAAAGTATTGAACCAAAAATCCCGAAAGAAAGTAACGAAGATGATAAAATTAATTTCCAGAATGAGAGTATGGAAAGTATTGAACCAAAAATCCTGAATGAGAGTAAGGAAGATGATAAAATTAAATTCCAGAATGAGAGTATGGAAAGTAGTGAACCAAAGATCCAGAATGAGAGTTCGGAATGTTATGTACTAGAATTCCTGAAAGAGAGTAAGGAAGTTCAACAGCCTAGAAAAATATTAAATGAAATCGCTAGAAGAAGCGATAGATTAAAGAATAAGCCACATGAATCATTTAATGGAGATAAATATTTAATAGATAATTATATATTAAATGCCCATGCTGTATTTAATGACATTCCAAACTCGTTTGACGAAATAAAAAATAGAAAAGATAAGTCCTTATGGGAAGAAGCTATTCAAGCGGAATTGTCTGCCCTTAAATAAGACATGGACTATTGATAAGAGGCCTGAAAATAAAAATATTGTAGATAGCAAATGGGTATTCACTCTAAAACAGAATGAGATGGGAAATCTAGTAAGATATAAGGCAAGATTGGTTGCACGAGGCTTTGCACAAAAGTACCAAATAGATTATGATGAAACGTTCGCCCCAGTTGCAAGAATTTCTAGTTTCCGGTTTATATTATCTATTGCAAACCAGTATAACTTTAAAGTACATCACATGGATGTTAAAACTGCGTTTCTAAATGGTACACTGAAAGAGGAAATATACATGAAAGTTCCTCAAGGAATTGTTTGCAAGAATGAAAATTTATGTAAATTAAATAAAGCGATTTATGGACTCAAACAAGCAGCTAGATGCTGGTTTGAAGTATTTGAACAAGCATTGAAAGAATGCGGATTTAAAAATTCGCCTGTTGATAGATGTACGTTCAAGATAAGGGCGATATAAAAAGGAACTCATATGTATTGTTATATGTGGACGATTTAGTTATAGCGGCATCAGATATAGATATCCTAAAGAGATTTAAACAATACCTTATGACAAAGTTTAGAATGAATGATTTAGGTGAAATACGGTATTTTATTGGAATGAAAATATAAATAAGTCAAGATCAGATATCTTTAAGTCAATCTGCTTATATAGAAAAGACTCTAAGTAAATTTAACATGGAAGAATGTAAGCCAATGAGTACTCCACTCCCTAGTAAATTGAATTATGATATGTTAAACTCAGACGAAATATACGATGCTCCATGTCGAAATTTGATTGGTAGTTTAATGTACATAATGCTTTGCACACGTCCTGATATTACTACTGCCGTAAACATCTTGAGTAGATATACCCATAAAAATAATATTGAATTATGGCAAGGTTTAAAAAGAATACTGAGGTATCTTAAAGGCAGTATTAATATGGAACTACATTTTAAGAAGAATTTAGATTATGAACATATATTTGTTGGTTATGTTGACTCAGATTGGGGAGGAAACGAGAATGATAGAAAAAGTACAACAGGTTATATTTTCAAAATGTTCAATTCAAATCCTATTTGTTGGAATACAAAAAGGCAGAATTCAGTGGCAGCCTCATCCACTGAAGCAGAATATGTGGCTTTGTTTGAAGCTGTAAGAGAAGCATTATGGCTGAAGTCTCTCTTAGAAAGTGTAGGCGTAAAACTCGATAAGCAAATAAAAATATTTGAAGACAACCAAGGTTGTATTAGTATATCCAGCAATCCTACATGCTACAAGAGGTCAAAACATATCGATATTAAATATCATTTTGCTAGAGAGCAGATAGAGAATAATATTATATTCATTGTCCATTATATCCACAGAGAATCAGCTGGCAGGCATATTTACAAAACCATTACCTGGTGGAAAATTCATCGAATTAAGAAACAAGATGGGACTTCACCAAGAAGACTGAAGAAATAAACAACAAAGATGAGGATACTTCGCAGCTATTTTATAAACGACATATCTTATAGATTTAATAACTGAAGCTTATTAATTTGTTTTAATTTGAATTATCTTTAACCAATATGAAACTAGTATATAATGAAGTTAACCTAAAATATTGAAGTCATATATGTTAAGTTAAAATGATCTGATTGGGTTTTATCTAGATTTCCCCAATCCTAGCAGCAAATGCTGGATCATATTGTTATACTCCCCAGAATGCCCACAAGTCACATGAATTGAAGTAAATAGTTTCAAATACTAAAATGTTATTTTTGAGGGGGCGTGTTGGATATAACATCACTCCTCACTAGGATGTTATGTTAACAGCAAAAATAACATTACAGAAATCCCATTACTTATGTACGGGCACACTGTATTGTATCGTTCTTCTTTTCTCAACTTTTGTATAAGTGGCTGGTTGTGTGCGCATTGAAAGAAATATAAAACGTGAAATATAAAAGGAATCATTTAATATAAACTTAAAACTACTGCGTATTTATTATATAAAAGGAACTAGCTGGACAACACAATAAATATTTCAACAATATTATTTACATTACCACCATCTTCTATCGCTCTTCTACGATATAGAGGGTAACTATCTTTTCAAGTCACAGTTTCTTTAAGTAATTGTCGAGGAAACCTTTTGGTACATTTTCCATTTTTCATGCATGGCGATTTATTATTAAATGCACCGCAAGGACCATGAAAATCATATTTGACTTAACAATGTTAAATAACAACGGATCCTCATCTGCGTTTGGTATTTCGGCACAGATAATTTAATCGATTTTATCTGGCCTTATTTTACTTTCTAACCAAAGTGAAATATGTATATGTGGTAAACCCCGCTTTTGCCATTCCACAGAGTACATGACACATTGCACGCTTCCAAACAAAGAAACTTCTGTCAATAGTGACATTAAAGCTTTAATTTTTAAATGAAAATCTCGAGCTATAAGATCGTGTCATTTACAGCAAAAATGGCTGCTGCTTCTTGAAGCTCACATGCAGTACCATAAGTATGACATAGCGCACTAATATTGTTAAGAAGAGATATAAAAAGGCAGGCTCAACCACCAATTATAGCTATTTCGGCTAACTCTCTTATGTATGCGCGCGCTCTGCAACTCAAACAAAGAGCGTAGTATCGCTACCTTCTACGCACGCACTGAATCAATGCAAAACATATCTAAGAGGCTGCAGTTAAGTGAATTGTATATCGCCTTTAGCTTTAATTTAGTGTGTGTGCGGAGGAGCTAGGGTTATTAAACTTTATGATTGACATGCAAAGCGCGCACATAAAATAGAGAGTGAACGTAAATGAGCAACAACAAAGGAGCATGATCGGAGCTAGATTGCAAATTATCTGATTATCATAAGAGCAACACACGCGCTTATGTGAACGCCCTTTGCTTATTCAAAATTGTATATCAATAATATATCAATAAATGTTAGTGTGTTACGTTTTGTCTAAGTTATATAAGCAGCAAGTAGGCGAATCCACCCCCATAACATATTCTGGTGTGGGAAATTTTTCTAGACGCACCAAGTTTTGTTATGTTGTTGTTGTTTTTTTTAAATCATTGAAACCAACAAAAAGTAGCAGTGCGGGCCCAACAACAAAACTGACAACAACAACAAACGCTACTTGGGTCGTAAATAAATTGTCAAGGGCACACAAATTTAAAAAAAAAAAGAATGTGCACTGTGCGAAGTGATACATGTACATAAAATTATGAAAATTATTTTCAAGCGCGTTGTTCACTTAATTGTGTATGGACTTATTCATTAAGAAGCGGAAATCCGTTTCTTTTTTGCAAGTGTAAGAAACTTTTTATACTCGATACCGACGGTAAAGAGTATATTGAGTTTGTGCAATGTCCGTCATGGTGTCTGTCCGTCTGTATGAACGCAACTTTTTTCCACACCCTTCAAGTTACAGACTTGAAACTTTGCAATTCTCTTTATCTATGGAATAGTAAATTAAAGTGTCAAAATTGGGGTTCTATGATAACTGGGGGGGTGGAAAATCGATGAATTCGATAACTCAAAACCGATAAATCCTCATATTTCGCACATCCTTACAGCTAGAACTACCAAAGTTGGTAAGAAGATAGCTACTATCAACCCCCAAAAAACTGCATCAAGAATTTTTGAGCCACGTCCAATCATTCCGCCCCCAGCCCCCCCGCATTTAAAAGTCAAAAAAGCCTATATCTCCCACAGTTTTTGAGCTATAGCCACCAAATTTGGTGCCAAGTTAGGTGATGATGACCCCCCAAAAACTGCATCAAAATTTTGGATGCCACGCCCACCAATACTGACCTAGCCGCCCCCATCCGACCCAACGCTTCGTCAAAAACGGGAAAGCGTGTATCTTCCAGAGTTGTGGAGCTAGAGCCTCCAAATTTGGTATTAATATAGCTGGTAACGACCCCCAAAGAACTGCATCAAAGTTTTGGAGCCATGCCCACCCATTCCGCCCCCAGCCCCCCGCATTTTGAAATCAGAAATAGCTTTATATCTCACAGTTTTTTAGCTAGAGCCACCAAATTGGGTGCCAAGTTAGGTGATGATGACCCGCCAAAAACTGCATCAAAAGCTTTGATGCCACACCCACCGATACTGACCTAGCCGCCCCCATCCGACCCAACGCTTCGTCAAAAACGGAAATGCGTGTATCTTCCAGAGTTGTGAGGCTGGAGCCACCAAATTTTGTAGGAAGATAGCTGGCAACGACCCCCAAAAATCTTCATCAAAGTTTTGGAGCCACGCCCACCCATTTCGCCCCCCTTTCCCCAACTTTTACAAACTTTAAGCTAGAACAACCAAATTTGGTATGAAGATAGCAATTGACATTTCACAAAGATCTACATCAAAAATTTGTATGCCCTCAGCCCCCCTTTCACCACTTTGTAAAATTTTGAGCTAGAGTTACCAAATTTGGTATGAAGATAGCAATAGACATTTCACACAGAACTTCAGTAAAAATTTGGATGCCAAACCCACCCATACCGCCCCCAGCCCCTCTTTACACACCTGTTACAAACTTCGAGCTAGAGTCACCAAATTTGGTATGAAGATAGCAATTGACATTTCGCAAAGATCGGCAGTAAAAATTTAGATGCCACACCCACCCATACCGCCCCCAGCCCCCATTTTGACAGCTCTTACAAACTTTGAGCTAGAGTCACCAAATTTGGAAGGAAGATAGTTGGTGGCATCCCCATCTGCATCGGAGAATCTTTAAGGCAGCGTAAACCCCTGCCCCATCCGTACCCCTTTGCAATCAGGCCTCTTTTTAAGCGGTTTTAATACTGGTGTCGAGTATGTCGCAATCGGTGGCGTCCGACTGCAACGTTTCCACTTGTTTTATGACTGTGCTTGTGCGCCGCGAAGGCGTCGCTGCGCAATTGTTTTGTTTTTGTATTCTCGCTTGTGATCAAACCATCAGCTTGTGCGACAATCTGGCGACAGTGGTGGAAGGTGTACTTGTTGCAATTGTAATTTATTTTTTTAAATGGGTAGGTTAGGTAAGGTTAGGCTAGAGCGGTAGTGAGAGGTTCGAAGAACCCCCCACTCACATAGGCCATGTATTGGCCCGTTGTGGTGCCGCGTTTTGGACTTTTTCCAAAAACCATCTACCCAGACACAGAGTGTGTCACACCACTTTCGAGGGCGTGGTCCCAGCCCGAGGCTTGAATAAAAGACAGGATATTTTTCGGGTTAATATCCGCCAGTTGAGTGAGGTCCGATAAGAAAAAAGAACCAAGATAGCGATTTCTATTTTTGCAGAGTGCCGGACAGTCACAGAAAAGGTGGGAAACAGTTTCCTCCTCCTCCTCGTCCCGACAGCTTCTGCAGAAATCGTTGAAAGGGGCTAGAAGTCTCGCTGCGTGAGTCCCCACTAGCCAGTGTCCCGTAATGGCTCTAATTACGGAAGCACAGCCTAATCTGCTTAGGTGGATTAGGCCTGAAGAGCGCTTCTTGCAGCGCGTTGGCCAGGTTTGCCTAGCAATCCTGCCCGTGGCGATGGTAAGCTGCCATCTTTTGTTAGCTTCGAGTTCGAAGTGCGATCGAACTCTAAGCTTACAGCTGGCCATGGGAATACCCAAGCCCTCCTTATCTGCGAGGAGATGCCTTTATGTCCGGGCACCCAAATGAGGTATATTTCGAACTGCTCTGCCATCCCCTGTAGAGATCTGCTGCAGTTTGTGACGGATATCGAATTGGAAGATATCGCCTTTAGGGATTTGATAGCCGCCTGGCTATCAGAAAATATGCATATCCTTGCTGCAGAGCATTTACTTTCGGAAATGCATGAGAGTGCCTCCTGTATTGCAGCGATCTCGGCTTGAAACACACTGCAGTGATCAGGAAGGTTGAACGATTGGCTTATAGATAGCTCTTCGCAAAAGACGCCTCCCCTACCCGGTCGTCTAGCTTAGAGCCATCGGTGTAAATTTTTACAGAGTCTGTCGGCCCTGGCGTGCCTGAAAGCCAATCCTCCTTTGGGGGGATTAGCGTATGGAAAGGGGTTTTGGGGAATTCCTGAGGACAACAATAGTCCGTGTTTGAGGGGATAAGCAAGTTACCCACTAGAATATTGGAGTGTCCGAACTTCTGCTCGGACCACTGCTTGGTTTCTCTCATTCGTAGGGCAGAGAGAGTTGCTACTAATTTCCCCATTTGGTCTATTGGTAGGAGATTTAGTATATTGTCAAGAGACTCAGTTGGGGTTCTTCTGAGGGCTCCTGTTGTGGTCAGTCCAGTGGCACGCTGTACTTTGCTCAGCTTGTGGACTGATGTCTTTTTAGACAAAGTTGGCCACCATACTGACACTCCATACAGTAGTATGGGCCGAACGTTGGCTGTGCACAGCCACAGCGTGATATGGGGTGACATTCCCCATTTCAGACAAATGGACTTCCTACATGTATATAGTGCGACTGAGGCCTTCTTAACTCGTTCTTCTGTGTTAAGATTCCAGTCTAGTTTACTATCGAGAGTGAGCCCTAGGTATTTAGCGGAATTACTGAAGGCAAGTTCCACCCCATTCAGGGTTGGTGGTCTGAGGGTAGGGATCTTATACTTCTTAGTGAAGAGCACTAAATCCGTTTTAGCTGGGTTTAGTCCAAGTCCCTTTGCTGTAGCCTACGAAAACAGGGTTCGAAGTGCAGTGGTCATAAGCTCGCACAAACTTTGGGGGTATTTACCCGAGAAGGCTATGGCAACGTCATCCGCGTAAGCGATAACTTGACAGCCCCCTCCCTCTATGTAGCGCAGCAAGCTGTTAACAGCCACATTCCAGAGGAGAGGGGAGAGAACACCTCCTTGTGGGGTACCTCTCTTGACGGCCCTGGAAATGGTCGAAGACCCCAGTGTGGCCCTGACAATCCTGCATTTGAGCAGCTGATCAATCAGATCCACAATCCGGTGCCCCATTCCCAGCTCCGACAATGCCTCGGTAATCGCTCCCGGTGCGACGTTATTGAAAGCGCCCTCGATGTCTAGAAAGGCTATAAGGCAGTACTCTTTGTGGTGTAGTGCCGTTTCCACCGTACAGATGACAGCATGAAGCGCTGTCTCAGTAGATTTTCCTTTTTGATAAGCATGTTGTGCTTGGGAAAAGTGATCAGTCTTGATCGAGTCTCTGATATGTAGGCCCAGTACCCTTTCTAGTGTCTTGAGTAGAAAGGACGTTAGGCTTATGGGACGAAAGTCCTTTGGGGTCGTGTGTGAGGCTTTTCCAGCCTTAGGGATGAAGACGACTTTAGATTCGAGGCATGGCTTAGGGATCAAACCTGTCATTAATATATCTGAGAAGATTTTCTGGAGCCAGTTTATGGCAGTTTCCCTTGCATACTGCAGTTGGGCAGGGATAATTCCGTCGGGCCCAGGGGTTTTAAAGGGCGAGAAACTTTGAATCGCCCATGAGATGATGTCTTTGGAGAAAAGGTCAGTGGAGTCATACTCGGGACATTCTCTGTAGGTAGGGGGACGTAATCCTGCGACTGAGCAACCAGGAAAGTGGATTTCAACCAAAAGTTCCAGAGACTCTAGACTGGTCGTTGTCGACGAGTCATCGGGTTTTTTGAGGAAGCCCACGGTTGCTCGAGTGCTGGAGAGAACTTTCCTGAGCCTAGCGGCTTCTGTAGTGTTCTCGATTGTTGAGCAGAAACTCCGCCAAGTGGAGCGCTTAGCTTGTCTAAGTTTCTTTTTATATGAGGTTAGGTTGGCTTTATAGAGACTCCATGATTGGTCGTCCCCCCTGAACCTTGCTTTGTTAAAGAGCTTTCAAGAAGTTTTGCGAAGCTCATCTAGTTGTGGGGACCACCACGGTGGTTTGGGTTTCCCTCTTGGCTTGCTTTGGGGGCATGCCTTGTTTAGGGCGGACTTGCATGCCTCCGTGAGCTTGTTGTTGAGTAACTCTGTGTACTCGGGTGAAGGGAGCACAACGGGGGGGGGGGGGGGGGGGGGGGGGTGCTCTGGGACAAGTCTTGCTAAAGATTCTTTGAAAATGGTCCAGTTCGTGCGTTTAACGTTTCTGCACAATTTAGGCTTGGGTATATCGAGAGAGAAAACTATATCGATGTATCCATGATCAGAAAAGGAATTCTCGTCAAGCACTCTCCATCTTATGAGTCTTTGGTGAAGGGAGGCTGTGGCTAGCGTCATGTCTAAGACCTCTTCCCTATTTCTGGTAATAAAAGTCGGGTCGGTACCAATATAACATATGTTCAAATTGGTTGAGAGGATATAGTTAAAGAGTAACTCACCCCGTTCATTTATGTCAGTGCTACCCCACTGATGGTGATGAGCGTTGGCGTCGCATCCTATGATGAGCTCAGTGTTTGGTGCTTCGTAGTCAGCGATTAGCGCACGTAGCAGTTGGTGTGGCAGTGGCCCCTGATGTTCATGGGCCATGTAAGTTGAGCTGAGCCAGACATGTCCCGACTTCAGCTCAAGACACGCAGCAGTGGTGTCGCCATTACTGAAATTAGGGAGCAGAAAAATGACTAGGTGTTTTCTAGCAAGTATGCAGGTGGGGACTTTACCTGCATTGCGGGCTACAAGTATCTTGTAGTCCTTAGTCCCCAGTCCAGAAACCTTGCCACAGCAGACCCAAGGTTCCTGGATGAGGACAATGTCTGCTCCGCATTGGCTTATACGGAGCAGTAGAGCGGCTGCCGCCGCCTTACAGTGGTGAAGGTTGATCTGAAGGAGTCTCAGAGACATCTTCAGACTTTCTCTCCACCACAGTGAGATTAGCCTCCTCGTCCGTGTCGTCGTCGAGAAGTCTTATCATATTGACCATGTCGTCGGCTATGTCAGAGCCCTCTGACTGGTGGTCGGCCTGGGCGTCTGCCTCTTTATCCGGCTCGTCACTTTCGGTGACTGTGCTTTGGATACCATTGGCTGTGGTATCGTCAGCTTTCACCGGGGGCTGCCCACTCAGGACTGAGACGTCATCCACCATTTTTACGTCATCGTGGGCTAAAGGCTTGCTAGCCGCATCCGAACGGTATACACGGATCGCTATTGGCTTGAAGCCGTAGTGGGCCGCTCCGTTGGACGCGGCAAGGGCCTTGACTGACTCGTCATTTATGATGAGGATCACCTGTCGGCTGTTGCCTTCCAGCTCCTCGACTTTGGCGATCCTCCAATCTTGAGTAACCAAGTCGGGGTTGCTGAGCTGCAAGGATGCTCTCAGGATCCTCGGGCTTGGCGGAAACCCAAATTTTAGCTCGGGGTCTGCTGGGCACGTCTTTCCAGTCGAATGCCTCTAGCTTTGCGCCGGGATAGACTTCTCCCAAAAGAGCAACAGCTTTTTTGTATAATGCTGCGGTTTCTTCGTCCTCGCAGGCAATTGCTTTAATGTTGCCCTGATACCATCCGGCATCCGAGCAACGGGGTGGCGGTCCGCCAGACAGCTCCATCAGATCGACGACGTTGTCTTGGAGCTCGTTCTCGATGGCCCCCCACCTGTTCCGCTGGATGTGGCCCTCTTTGTGGCCCTTGTCGAGGACACCAATGAGGAACTTCGGCGAAGGACCGCGTGAGTGGCTGGGGCTGCGGGGGTGGCCTGATCCGCTTGGCTAGCGGGGCCGTCTCCTCAACAGAACGTTTGGCGCTTCTGTTTGGCTTTAACAGAAGTGGCCGCGATCGCTGGCTTAAAATCCGGAAGGATTTTTTTAGCCCACTCGACCAGTTTGACACCGTCGGGGGATGAGGGCTGAGCGGTTAGGTTTTCTTGTAGAATCTCCGCCGCGCGCCGCCGGTCCTGAATGGACGGTTTTTTTTGCCACTGTGTTAGCGGGCCCCAAGGCAGTTGCAGACTTATGCTGCAACCTCCGAGCTCCAGGACCCGATCCAGGTCGACGTCCGGGGTGTGAGGACAAATGGCTTGTTCGCCCTGCACCAGTGCCGCTGGCGGTGTTGCGAGCACCTGCTGGCGTACCAGGCGTCGGAAAGGGGGTGCAAGCACCTGTGGAGGTGCTACCACTAATAGAGGGATTGGCGTTTCCCACCGGTTTTTTAAGTGATCCGGACACTGGAATTTTGTTTTTTAAGTTTGAGCTCATTGGTCCCACGAGTAGACGGGAATGGAAAGTCACCCGCGACATAGCCCGTGTGCCGCGGGAAGCCCATTTAAACTGGAGGTCAGCAGGTATACAGAGTTCGCAAAGTAACGACCGAGCATCCCCTCGGCACAATGCTGTTCCACCTTGGACTAAGGTAATTTTATAGAGATTTCTTCTCTCGCCCGACTACCATTCGTCAGCACCCTTGGCAGAGAAATGAGCCTGCTTCCAGCCGCCCTCGCGTGGAGAGTATAGTCGCACTTCCAGTTGTGAGCCGCAAGGACGGCACGCACTGCACGGTCGCGTATTCAAATTGGCGATATGAATGCGTTACCCTGCGGCACGCGTTTTTCCCCTAGTTGCTCCAATTGGAATTCGGGTAAAAAGTGCTCCAAATCGTATGGGAGGTACTTGAAGGAGTTGTCCAAATAAAAATTCCCTTCTTAGTGCTCATTTACTCCTGCATGGAAAATTGTGTGAAAATTTCAGCCTTCTAGCTCTTTTCGTTAAGGATGTGGCTCTTCCATTATCATCAGGACAAACTCTTTTATATATATAGATATAATAACTAACTTTTATAAAAGTCATTCAATGTTTAATGTTCAAAATATTTAATCAATGTTACTATCAATTAGTTTGTTTATATATTATTTAATTTTTGATCTTTTTTATACCCTTAACCCATAAAATGGGTAGAAAGGGTATAATGGTTTTGTGCAAAAGTATGTAACAGGCAGAAGGAAGCATCTCCGACCCTATAAAGTATATATATTCTTGATCAGCATCAACAGCCGAGACGATATAGCCATGTCCGTCTGTCCGTCTGTCTGTCCGTCTGTCCGTCTGTATGAACGCGTGGATCTCAGAGACTACAAGAGCTAGAGACTTCTGATTTTGTATTTAAGTTCTCCTATACCATGAGCAGATATACATATATATATATATATATATATATATATATATATATTCAGTATACACATATACATTAAACAGCAACACTTAGATGCTGCATTAAAGTAAATAAAAACAACGACACTTTGTCGTTACATAAACAAGTCAATCAATATCAATATTCAAGTAAATTTGAAATATGAACATACATAAATGTGGCGAGCGGATACAGCACTGCAGAGTCAGCTATGCTTTGACCGCGCATGCACACATATATATATTAACAAGTAAGAAGGCTCTAGTCGGGAGAGCCCGACCAGAAGATACCCTGAACCCAGTTGCAATAAATAAATTAAATTTATGTAAGACTTTGGTATACTGACTTAGCTTCAATCGATGAAATTCGAAATC
The DNA here is from genome assembly GCA_030179655.1 of Scaptomyza flava. Lineage (NCBI taxonomy): Eukaryota > Metazoa > Arthropoda > Insecta > Diptera > Drosophilidae > Scaptomyza > Scaptomyza flava. The sequence continues at coordinate 60,541 of JARNME010000208.1, forward strand.
TCCGGTGTTTCTTTACCGATTTGGACGAAATTATAAGAAAAGTTATATCGTTATCCATTACTTTAACCCTCATTTTTACATTTTCCAAATTCGGTATTTTATGTTACCGATATTATGTGTATATTGGAAATCAGAATAGTTATCGATAATTTAAAGCAAACTTGTTCTGCTCATGGTATAGGAGAACTTAAATCCAAAATCTGAAGTCTCTAGCTCTTTTAGTATCTGAGATCCACGCGTTCATACAGACGGACAGACGGACGGACAGACGGACATGGCTATATCGGGTTGGCTGTTGATGCTGATCAAGAATATATATAGTTTATGGGGTCGGAGATGCTTCCTTCTGCCTGTTACATACTTTTGCAAAAAACCATTATACCCTTTTTTACCCATTTTATGGGTTAAGGGTATAATAATACACTTTCTCACTCACCAGCTCTTTGGACCGATAGAGGCTTAAGAATACCAATGTTTAACATAAATCTAAGAACAGAATTATTACAGAGAAAGCATTCTGTTAAGTCATAAACAAGTAAGCACATATTTATATTATAAGATATCAAATAACTGCACATAGCTTTGTAAGAATCACACACAAATTATTAACACATGTAAAACTAGGTCAAGACCATACACAATGCGCTACAATAAAACTTTAAGCAACACCAAATTATGCTGAACACACAGAATATCGCTGACTGCACAATGCATGCAATATGTCGCAACAGTAGCGGTCAGCCAACCCGGTAGTCGCTAAATATGATATTCTGCATTGCAAGCAACTGCTGAGTACACAATAACCTAATTTTAATTGACACCACAAAACTGTAAAACTAAGCTATTATTTCCTATAAATATTGTTACTTTTCGTTAATAAAATCAGTGTTCTTAGTACAACCTACAAAGATACATTCATTATTCTCCGCAGTCCACCTGGTTACAAGTGCCAGTTGCGACAACAATTAAGCAGTCAGTTTGTACTGGATGCTAACAGTACATACACACCTTTTACAGGTACATTTTGGTGACCCCGACACAGGACTCCTGTCTTCTTCTTTGGTTATCAAAGAGCTATATACAACAACTAACAACCGTGATTCTGGTAGCTTAGTCATTGTCAACAAAGCGACAAAATGAGCACAGAGAAATCACTTGTATTGGAAGATGTCCTAGATGCGCAGGAAGAAATAAGCCAGGAGGTATCAAGGCTTATAAAGAACACAAAAAAGGACCCGGCAGAGTGGAAGGCAAAACCTGGCTACTACCAAGCCAAGGCCAAAATCCTTGAAGAAAAGTGGACTATTTTCAAGAACAACAATTTCTTGATCAAAAACTCTAAGTTAGAGGAGTCTCACCCATACCACAAGTTCTCCGAAGAGGTTCACGATTTGGTTCAAAAAACCAGAACTTACTTCAAAGAACAAGCTGATATTGCAGATCAGTCTACCAGCAATAGGACGGAACCAAAACCCGCCATTGCTGCAGGAATTGTCGATGCCAAAGAAAACACAAATGCCAAGCTAGTTGCATTGTGCCGTCGGCAAAAGGTGATGATTGCGTCAATCAATCGCGCCCTGCAACACAAGCCAAGAGGTCTATTTACAAATATACGAGGAATTTGAGGACCCAGAAGAGAGTGGCTACAATGCCACCGAGTATTTAAGGACAGAGGCTGATGTTGTGATGATGATGTGAATGCGCTTACCAGCAATTCAAGCAGTGAGTGCACTGCTAACATCAACTTACCACGAATTTCCATTCCAAAATTTAATGGTGATACGCTTAAATGGACGCAATTCTTCGATATGTTTTCGTGTATGATACATGAAACAAAGATGCACACCATACGCAAGATGTGGTATTTAAAAACCAGCGTAGTCGGAGAAGCGGAAAGATTAATCCGTCACATCGATCTAAGGGAAGAGAACTATCTCTACGCATGGGAAATCTTAGTAGATGCCAACAACAATCCTAGAGACATCGCATCTAGGGTTTTAAATCACCTCTTACTGCAACAAACCTGCAGCGACGATGTGAAGTCCTTAAAGGAGCTCCATATCACCACCATAGAGTCATTAGCCTCACTGAAGGGACTTGGGATTTACATCCCAACTTGGGATCCAATCATCATTGCCATCCTCAGAAACAAGTTGGATGGCACAAACAAAACACTCTATGAACAATCATTGGGTAGTACAAAGGAAATCCAGCCACTGGACACCATGCTCCAGTTCCTCGAACAGCGAGTTCGGGTCATGGCTACTCGAAAAAAGGCACCTGGAATCTTTAAAAAGGAGTCAAAGAACGCGACATGTGCAACATCTTCAGGTGCACAAAAGGGATGTCTTTTCTGTAAAAAGACAAGTCATTATTTATCTAAATGTGACGAATTTCGCGCAAAATCTGTCAGCGAGCGCTTAAATTTGGGTGCAAAGACAAAGGTTATGCGTCAACTGCTTTAAAAATGACCATAAAACAAAGGCATGCACAAGCAACTTCAGCTGTTTTAAGTGCAACAAAAAGCACCACACTCTAGTGCATTTGGAAAATATTGTCTCGTCAGCAGCAGCAGAGCCATTATCACAAGTTGTGGCATCCGCAAACAACCACAACTATAACTTACTTGCAACAGCAAAGGTAGCTGTTCAAGCAACTAATGGACAACAAGCATCATTCAAGGCTCTACTGGACTCTGGATCACAAATCAACGTTGTTTCCGAAAGACTTGTGACAATGTTGGGACTTAAGCGTCATGACACAACACTCCGGATTGAGGGCATCGGAGGACAGCCAAGAGTCAGCAATTCGTATTACCGCATACAATTTCGGATCAACCTGCCCAGTCGATCAACACGGCCGACTGGGGCATGCCGAGCAAGTCACCACTGGCGGATCCAAACTTCAACAGACCAGGCAAAATCGACATGTTGATTGGAGCAGACCACTGTTTTTCAATATTGCTCCCACAACAACACAAAATGTTCCAGTCTGGTCCAATGATGCAAAAAACCGAGTTCGGGTGGATCATTGCTGCAAGTAAGTCGTCAGCCATCTGCGCAGTTGCAACAAGTGAGGAAACAAATGCATTAATGGAACGATTCTGGACATTAGATAGCTTGGATACAACAGAAAAACACCGAACACCAATTGAAGCGCATTGTGAAAGGCACTTCTTAGAACATTTACAAGTGGCGGTGGACAGCAGATTCATCGTTCAACTTCCATTTTCTGAACACTATTCAGCCCTGGGAGAGTCCATCGAGATTGCGACCAAACGGCTTCTATCGTTAGAGCGCAGAACCTCCGCTGACACGTGGAAGCAGTACGCAGCGTTCATGGCGGAGTATGAGAAGTTGGGACACATGAAACAAGTGAAACCGCAACAGATTCCTAAAAATCACTACGTGATTCCGCATCATTGCGTGTTGAAGCCTGACAGCACAACAACAAAATTACGAGTTGTCTTCGACGCATCGTGCAAAACATCTTCTGGAAAATCGCTGAATGACATACTGCATGCAGGCCCCACGGTTCAAAGCGATCTTATGTCTATTCTAATACGATTCAAAACACATAGAAATGTGTTTACGGCTGACATTGAAAAAATGTATCGTCAGGTATGGATCAATCCGGACAATCAGTTTCATCAACTGATTGTATGGCGCAACAACTCGTCGGAAGAAATTAAACACTACCGATTGAAAACAGTCACATATGGCACAAAATCCGCACAATTTTTAGCAATAAAATGTTTGGATCATCTGGCCAATAAGCATATGGAAAGGCTACAGATGGGTGCAAAGGCACTACAATGTGACTTTTATGTAGACGATTGCCTGACCGGCACCGACACAATCGCAGAAGAGAAACAATTTCAACAAGAACTAAACAAAATTCTTCAGCCATCTGGATTCAAGCTACGAAAATGGTATTCAAACAATGAACAAATATTGGAGGGAATTCCAAAAGAAGACACAGTTAACGACGTACAGCTCGGAGAAACACTGGAACAGTACAGTGTAAAAACATAAGGCCTTATTTGGACGCCCAAAACGGATCAACTTGGCGGTCGAACTCACAGCAGTGCAGCAACAGTCATTACAAAACGTGCAGTCTGCTCGGAGCTGGCACAGATCTTCGACCCACTAGGCTTGTTCGCTCCAGTCGTAGTAAAGGCAAAAATTTTCATGCAACGCCTCTGGGAATTAAAGCTCGATTGGGACGACGAGTTACCTACAAGTCTTCAGAATGATTGGAAGGAGTATCGAGATGAGTTGCAAAACCTTAACTCAATGCGAATCCCAAGGCACGTTTATGATGGTAAGACTCCGATAACGAAAGAATTACACGTCTTTGTTGATGCGTCGGAACGTGCATATGGCGCTGCAGTTTACGTACGTGCAACGTACAGAAACAAACAAATATCTGTTCGGCTACTATGTTCAAAGTCTCGTGTGGCTCCAACAGCAAAACAGTCACTCCCTCGACTAGAGCTATGTGCTGCACTATTGGGTGCAGAGCTTGCTGAAAGGGTTCGACGCGATCTAAGCCTCGACAGCAACACAGTGCCAGGATACTTTTGGTCAGATTCTACGGTTGTCCTTTCATGGATCAACGCAGCTGCCGCCACATATCATACATTTGTGGCAAACCGAATAGCAAAAATTCAGGCCTTGACAAGCCAATCAATGGCGGCATGTATCATCGGCCAACAATGCGGCAGATGTACTCTCAAGAGGAAAATCGGCACGAAAACTACATGAGCACAACTTATAGTTGTATGGACCACTATTTCTGCATGGCTCTCCAGAAAAATGGTCAGCCTTACCCAGTATCACCCCCAGCAACCAGGAAAGGAAAACGATACATATTAGTCTCGCAATATCTCCATCTACAATAGGTGAAGAATTGTACACTTGTAGACACAGCCATTTATTTCACAAGTTACAACGCATTGTGGCTTACATGTTACGCTTTTGCTACAAAAAATACAGACCAGCAACTGTCACTCTAAGCGTCGAGGAGTTGAATCACGCTCGAAACGTAATTTTGTGGACAATACAACAAGTGGTATTTGCTGCTGAACTAAAAACGACGCAACGTCACAACATGGTGGAAAAAAGGAGTTCCATTTCATCGCTGTCCCCCCTGCAAGGATCCGATGGACTTATACAAGTTGGTGGCAGATTGGATCAAGCCCCACTCCCTTACAATGCAAGGCACCAGATTCTGCTGCTCTTCAATGATCCAATAGTAAAAATGCTGTTGAAAGATTTCCATGAGGACAATATGCATTGCGGTGCCCAAGCCTTACGAGCAACTCTAGACAACAATATTGGATCCTCAACGACAAAACAATGTCAAGGAATATTATTCACAACTGCGTGACATGCAACAAGGCAAGGCCCAAGTTAATGAACCAAATTATGGGTAATTTGCCAGCCGATCGAGTAACACCAACACGCCCATTTCTTACAACAGGCGTAGATTACTGCGGGCCAATCTGGATTCACCACAAACTTCGAGGAAAAAGACCAGACAAGGCATACATAGCCGTATTCTGCTGTTTCTCTACAAAGGCGGTTCACCTTGAACTGGTAAGCGATCTGACTACAAACGCCTTTTTGGGAGCGTTGCGACGCTTCTTAAGTCGCCGTGGCAAATGTCAAACAATTCATTGTGACAATGCAACCAACTTCGTCGGAGCAAACAACCAGGTGAAGGAACTGGAATAAACAATTTTTGGGGAGAAGGCACAAGCGGAGATCATTAATCACTGCAACAAGAAACAAGTTGCCTTCAAATTCATCCCGCCCAAGTTCCATCCTTTGGAGGCCTATGGGAAGCTGCAGTCAAGTCGGCAAAGCGACTGTTGGTAACGACAACCAACACTGCGACCCTTGCATTTGAGGAACTTAACACGGTGATCGTCGAAATCGAAGCTATCTTGAATTCACGCCCAATAACCCCGATGTCAAATGATCCTACGGACACCACAGCTCTAACCCCAGCGCATTTCCTGATTGGTGAAACACTAACGGCTCCACCCGATGTCAACGCCGATCGCGAAGAGAAATCCCTACTGGGAATTAGTATCTAGAATTAAGCAAGGATTCTGGAAGCAATGGTCAGAGGAATACTTGCAAGAGTTACAAGCGAGGCAGAAGTGGAAAACCGTTAATCCCAATATCAAGGTAGGCATGCTGGTCCTTATCAAGGAAGACAACATTCCGGTGATGAGGTGGCCTATGGGACGCATTATAAAGACATATCCAGGAATGGATAACCATGTACGAGTGGTTGACGTAAAGACGGCCTCAGGCATTTACAAGCGCGCCATCAACAGGCTGGCGCCGATCTTTCCGGAAGAAGCGGCCAAAAACCGACCTATTATGGAAGAAGAGGATACGGATAGAAGGGATACGCCGGCTGCTCAACGGAGACGGTTATTGTCACCAACCATAACTTACTCCTTGCTAATTCTGCTTCTAATGCTACCTCTGGTACTTACACAGTCAGTATTGGTGAAAAGGTTCGACACGAAACCAGGAGTATATTATGAAAAAATTGGTTCAACGATGAGAGCAATATCCGACTGGACCATAGTTATTTACTATGAATTGGATCCATACTGGAGAGACATGAACACGTTTAATTCAGGCATCAAGGAGTTCCAGTACATATGCCCAGAATTAAACAACAACCACACATGTGACGCAATATCACAGCACTATCGACACTTGTATGATGAATTACAAATGGCAAACGGTCTCATGCAACATACTTGGCAACGCCGCTCCCCATTTGATGCAGTGGGTAATATTGCGAACAGTCTGTCTGGAGTCTTAGACTCAGACTATGCCAATAAAATGACTAAGGTCATAGAGAAGGTGCAAAAGAACGAGGAATTTCTACTGACACTGCTGAGAAACCAAACCTCAGTACTTGACTCAACCATTAGCGTTGTTAAGAAAACAAGGACAAAATCGGACAAACGTCTAAAACTAATTGAACAACAAGTATCCGCCATTAGCCAAAGCAGAGGAAAGTACACTGGCGCACGTCTTACGGAAAACTACGTGGCATTGACAACTCAATTGACATTGCTAGCAGCATCTCTTCAGCGCATGCAATCCGAAATAGTGGACGTACTAACTGGAGTTCACCACCATACAATAAGCCTAATGTTGATCTCCCCTAAACAATTAAGGGATCAGTTGGATCAAATACGGGATCATTTGCCACCAGATCAAATGGTACCCGTGACATCATCCAATGTAATTAAACTATACAGAATTATGCGAGCAGAAGGCACAGCCACCGACACTATTGTGATATTCAGAGTAATATTACCCCTAGTGTCAACATCGATACTCGAGCTACTTAATATGGTGCCAATTCCAGTGTGGAACACAACTAGTTGGAGATTGTTCGAGCTAAAAACACCTATTATAGGTGTCAACAACCACAGAGATCAATTCATGGGACTTACACAAGATGATCTACACCGCTGCCGTACAATACACATCGAAAAATACATATGCTTTGATCATCAAGCTGTGTTTGATGTAAACAGCCGATGTGAGTTTCAACTGTTCACCAACAAGACACCAACGACGAGTCACGTAACTTACCGAACAACCAAAATGGTATGGCAAAAAACACAACAGCAGAACAACTGGATCTTCGCAACACATTCGAAAGTAGAACTTCAAGCAGTTTGCAACGGAACACCGTCAACTATCCAACTACAAAAAACAGTGGACTACTGTCGCTATCACCTGGCTGTACTGCACGCAACACAGACATTAGCATCAATACCTTTGGCACTGTCACGAGTCAAATAAGACAAGGCTACGCCCACTTTGGTGACATTATCCAACCAAACATAACAAAGGTACCAGAGACAACTCTCAACATCTCGGATTACAACGCACAAGACGACAAAAGATCTAGATGACCTACAGGTAAAATTGGCAACACTCAACAAAGAAGAGCTGCCCAACCAAATAAGCTCGGTCCAACATCATCACATAGCCGCTTTCGCTGCACTAGTGATATCTGTCATAATACTATGTGCATATGCAATGCGGACGCAACGACGATGGACTTGTCCACCCACAGCCACTAGGAACGAAGCAGTCAACCCGTCCGAACCTTCAGCATCCCCAAGACGATTTACACTGGATTTAGAGGATGGTTGAAAACCGTTTCAACGGCCGGGAGAATGTTAAGTCATAAACAAGTTAGCACATATTTATATTATAAGATATCAAATAACTGCACATAGCTATGTAAGAATGACACACAAATTATTTACACATGTAAAACTAGGTCAAGACCATACACAATGCGCTACAATAAAACTTTAAGCAACACCAAATTATGCTGAACACACAGAATATCGCTGACTGCACAATGCATGCAATATGTCGCAACAGTAGCGGTCAGCCAACCCGGTAGTCGCTAAATATGATATTCTGCATTGCAAGCAACTGCTGAGTACACAATAACCTAATTTTAATTGACACAACAAAACTGTAAAACTAAGCTATTATTTCCTATAAATATTGTTACTTTTCGTTAATAAAATCAGTGTTCTTAGTGCAACCTACAAAGATACATTCATTATTCTCCGCAGTCCACCTGGTTACAAGTGCCAGTTGCGACAACAATTAAGCAGTCAGTTTGTACTGGATGCTAACCATACATACACACCTTTTACAGGTACATGGAAACACAAAACAAACCAGACGTGACTTATGAAAATGTTTAACGTTTAAATAAAACTATTAATACTACAGCAGATATTTGTGGAATGTCAATCGCTATCTTCATACCACATTTGGTGACTCGAGCTCGAAAATTGTAAAAGGGGTTAGGGGGACTGGGGGAGGTATGTGTGGGCGAGCTACCAGCTATCTTCCTACCACATTTGGGGGCTATAGCTCAATAACTCTAGAAGATAAACGCATACCCATTTTCGACGATGCGTTGGGGCGGATGGGGGCGGCTGGGGCAGTACCAAATTTGGTAGTTCTAGCTGTAAGGATGTGCGAAATATGTGGATTTATCGGTTTTGAGTAATCGAATTTATCGATTTGCCAGCCCCCCACTTATCGTTGAACCCCAATCTTGACACTTAAATTTACTATCCCATAAATAAAGAGAATCGGAATGTTTCAAGAAGTTGCGAACATACAGACGGACAGACGGTCAGACACCATGACGGACTTTGCACAAAACCAATATACTCTTTACCTTGTCTATATTCCATGTTGAAACTATTCAAGGAGGAGGTCATACAGGCATTTCAAAATCCTTGGCTAAGGTCAAAAGGCACGTCTACGATTTCTTAGGTCTGAAAATTGATTCTTGTAGAACTCAAAAAATAAAGACGAAAATATCATGTATTAATTTATCGTTAACTCGCTTGGTTATCGAGATATAGTTTCAAAAAATCTAAAAAAAAATTGAAAATGAAATTTTTGTGAAGTTTAATAGATTTCCGAAAAAATACTTAAAACTTAACACACTTTATCGAGTTATCGATTAAAATGTAACAAAAATTTTTTTGATGAAGTTGAATAGATTTCTTAAAAATAAGACTGATATATTAAATACAATTTATCGATATGCCACTTAGTTATCGATAAATAGATACTTAAAAAAGTATCATATTTATGTATGCGTACTTGAGACAAAAACAAAAATAAAAAAATATTATAAGTTAAACAAACCGAGTAGAGGAACATCTCCAATTCCAGTGAATTTTAGCAAAAGCTATATTTGAATCAGTACGGTCCAATAAATTACGGACATGGGAACAGATTATAAGACTTCAATTATAAATGACTTGTGCAAATTTTTAAAAATAAACAACATAACGTCTACAGCACACCACAACCAGACAGTTGGAACAGTGGAAAGAAGAAACAGGACTTTAAATGAATACATAGGTTCATATATATCAGTTGATAGAACTGATTGGGACGTATGGCTTCAATTATTGTCCATAAGAGTTAGTTTGCGGTAAACAAAAAAATTGTCAAAACACTTTAATAGAAAAGGCAATACAGAGCCACTTTATTACATAGAAAACTACGCTAAGGAATCACAGTTTAGGCTAGAACAAGAATACAAAATAACAAGCATAAAATACCGATATTCCGACCTAAACTTTTTAATATTTCAACGCATATATAATTGAATTATTCCAAGATTCAGCAAAGGTAAATAAATTTTTTCTTATTTTTTTTATCATGCTCTTTAATATTTTGCAATAAAACAATTTTTTTTTTCAATATTTTGGGATTTACATTGAAAAATGTTAAAATCGTGCTTTCACGTAATCTGGACAGTGTCGATGTATCACAATTGAACACGATTTATATAAATATCAATATTTTCATTCAATTGTATCGACAATCGTGTCATCTTCATATATAAAACAAGTGGAAACGTTGCAGTCGGACGCAACCGACTACGGTATACTTGTGACCAGTATTAAAACCGGAAAAAAGAGACCTGATTGCAAAGGGGTACGCATGCGGAAGGGGTGTACGCTTCCTTAAAGATTTTCCGATGCTGGTGGGGATGCCACCAGCTATCTTCCTTCCAAATTTGGTGACTCTAGCTCAAAGTTTGTAAATGGTGGGGAAAATGGGCGGAATGGGGGCGTGGCTCCAAAAGAAGATTTTTGGGGGTCGTTGCCAGCTTTCTTCCTACCAAATTTGGAGGCTCTAGCTCCACAACTCTGGAAGATACACGCATTTCCGTTTTTGACGAAGCGTTCGGTCGGATGGGGGCGGCTAGGTCAGTATTGGTGGGCGTGGCATCCAAAATTTTGATGCAGTTTTTGGGGGGTCATCATCACCTATCTTGGCACCAAATTTGGTGGCTCTAGCTAAAAAACTGTGGGAGATATAGGCTTTTTTGACTTTAACATGAGGAGGCTGGGGGCGAAAAGGGTGGACTTGGCTCCAAAAATTTTCATGCATTTTTTTTTGAGCAAGCTTGTAGCTATCTTCTTACCAAATTTGGTAGTTCTAGTTGTAAGGATGTGCGAAATATGTGGATTTGTCGGTTATGAGTTATCGCAGAACCCCCATCTTGACACTTTAATTCACTATCCTATAGATAAAGAGAATTGGAATTTCAAGTCTCTAGCTTCTTCGGTAACAAGTATAATAATAAGCTTTTTTGTCTACATTCTATGATGAAACTATTCAAGGAGGTCATACAGGCAGTTCAAAAACCTTTGCCAAGGTCAAAAGATATTATTTTTGGAAAGGAATGTCTAAAGATATAACTGAGCTCATACGAAAATGTCAAAATTGCCAAAAAGCAAAAATAACAACGCATACCAAAACTCCTTTTACACTGACAGAAACACCGATAAGTTCTTTCGGCACGTCTACGATTTCTTAGGTCTGAAAATTGATTCTTGTAGAACTCAAAAAAAAAGACGAAAATATCATGTATTAATTTATCGTTAACTCGCTTGGTTATCGAAATATAGTTTCAAAAAATCTAATAGATTTCCGAAAAAAATACTAAAAAACTTAACACACTTTATCGATAACTCGAAATATATCGAGTTATCGATAAAAATGTAACAAAAAATTTTAATAGATTTCTTTAAAATAAGACGGATATATTAAATACAATTTATCGATATGCCTCTTAGTTATCGATATATAGATACTTAAAAATCGACAAATTAACATATTTATGTATGCGTACTTGAGACAAAAAAAATGAAAAACAAGTAAGAAGGCTCTTGTCGGGAGAGCCCGACTAGAAGATACCCTGAACCCAGTTGCAATAAATATGTAAATTAAATTTTTTCTTAACCGATTTGGACGAATTTTTCAGAAAAGTTCTATTGTTACCCATTATTTCAACCCTCATTTTACATTTTCGATAGATATTGTTATCGATATTATGTGTATATCGGAAACCAGAATAGTTATCGATAATTTGAAGCACTCTTGTTCTGCTCATGGTATAGGAGAACTTAAATACAAAATCAGAAGTCTCTAGCTCTTGTAGTCTCTGAGATCCACGCGTTCATACAGACAGACAGACGGACAGACGGACAGACAGACGGACAGATGGACATGGCTATAACGTCTCGGCTGTTGATGCTGATCAAGAATATATATACTTTATAGGGTCGGAGATGCTTCCTTCTGCATGTTACATACTTTTGCACAAAACCATTATATAAAAATTGTATAAAAATTATAAGTTAAACAAACCCAGTAGAGGAACATCTCCAATTCCAGTGAAATTTAGTGTGTGAGTGAGATTCAATTTTCATTGGCAGCCCACAACATTGTGGTGTGCACTCGACGGCATGAAACCTATTTCCTTTTAAAGCTTAGTACGCAGGAACTAGAAATATTTCTAGTTGTGTCAAACTCCATATAAATAAAACGCTAGAAATAATTTCTGGACATAATTTCTAGAGACATTTCTAATGAGTATATGCAGCAGCTAGAAATGTATACTCAAAAAATGTTGAGAGTTGCCACATCGATTACATTGAAGTGGATCGTGTGGATGGCATTGAACAGCTGAATTTCTGCTAGAAAAAATGAGCAGCACATTATTTCTAGGCACAAGTGTGCCCGTATTACTCTTTTACCTTTTTGTTTTGCCATTTTTTTTGCGTTTTTGGGATTTTTCCGGTATTCTTAAGGGGCACACAGGGTCTTAGGATGCACATTAGAAAAAACGTGTAAATTTCTATCAGAAATAATTCTAGTTCCTGCGTACAAAGCTTAAAACGAAATAGCCTTTTCCTCAGTTCCAACTAATTCATTTAAAGAACTAATAATATTACAATGTTTTAATTTGGGATGCATATTTGGATGATGTTCTGCTATTTTGCGTCGCTAGATAGTGGCTTGGAGTCCAAAAATTTGTATAAAGAGATGAGCGCGCAGAAAAAAATAAAAGTGGTAAAAAAATGAGCGCCATTTTTGTTAAAAATTTTTTTGCCTGCGACATTTTAAAAATATAATTTATAATTTTTTTTTATTTTTTTGTCTCAAGTACGCATACATAAATATGTTAATTTGTCGATTTTTAAGTATCTATATATCGATAACTAAGTAAGATATCGATAAATTGTATCTAATATTTTAGTCTTATTTTTTTAGGAAATCTATTAAACTTCATCATGCAAAAGAAATTTTGTTACATTTGTATCGATAACTCGATAAATATTGATAGTTCGTTAAATTGTGTAATATATTTTCGTATGTTTTTTGGATATCTTTTAAACTGTAAAAAAAAACAATATAATAATATCTCGATAACCAAGCGAGTTATCGATAAATTGAAACATGATATTTTCGTCTTATTTCGAGTTCTACAAGAATCAGTCTTCAGACCTTGTCGCCTAAGAAAACGTAGAATCCCCGTTCTTTTGATAGAGTCATAGTGGACACTATTGGTCCCCTACCTAAATCAGAGAATGGGAATGAGTATATAGTCAAACCAATATGTGATTTAACCAAATGCTTGGTTGCCATCCCATTTGCAAACAAAAGTGAAAATACGGTAGCAAAAGCAATATTTGAATCATTTATTCTGAAGTACGGTCCAATAAATTACGGACATGGGATCAGATTATAAGACTTCATTTATAAATGACTTGTGCAAATTTTTAAAAACAAACAACATAACGTCTACAGCGCACCACTACCAGACAGTTGGAACAGTGGAAAGAAGCAACAGAACTTTAAATGAATACATAGGTTCATATATATCAGTTGATAGAACTGATTGGGACGTATGGCTTCAATTATTGTCCATATGAGTTAGTTTTCGGTAAACAAAAAAATTGTCAAAACACTTTAATAGAAAAGGCAATACAGAGCCACTTTATTACATAGAAAACTACGCTAAGGAATCACAGTTTAGGCTAGAACAAGCATACAAAATAACAAGCACAAAATACCGATGTTCCGACCTAAACTTTTTAATATTTCAACGCATATATAATTGAATGCTCTTTCATATTTTGCAATAAAACAATTTTTTTTTTTCAATATTTTGGGATTTACATTGAAAAATGTTAAAATCGTGCTTTCTCGCAAACTAGACAGTGTCGATGTATCACAATTGAACACGATTTATATTAATATCAATATTTTCATTCAATTGTATCGACAATCGTGTCATCTTCATATATAAAACAAGTAAGAAGGCTCTAGTCGGGAGAGCCCGACTAGAAGATACCCTGAACCCAGTTGCAATAAATATATTTAATTTATATAAGACTTTGGTATACTGGCTTAGCTTCAATCGATTAAGTTCAATATCTCCGGTGTTTCTCAACCGATTTGGACGAAATTTTCAGAAAAGATCTATCATTATCCATTACTTCAAACCTCATTTAGATTTTCCAAATTCGATATTTTATTGTTATCGATATTATGCGTATATCGGAAACCAGAATAGTTATCGATAATTTGAAGCAAACTTGTTCTGCTCATGGTATAGGAGAACTTAAATACAAAATCAGAAGTCTCTAGCTCTTGTAGTCTCTGAGATCCACGCGTGTATACAGACAGACAGACGGACAGACGGACAGACGGAAATGGCTATATCGTCTCGGCTGTTGATGCTGATCAAGAATATATATACTTTATAGGGTCGGAGATGCTTCCTTCTGCCTGTTACATACTTTTGCACAAAACCATTATACCCTTATTTACCCATTTTATGGGTTAAGGGTATAACAAGTGGAAACGTTACAGTCGGACGCAACCGACTGCGGTATACTTGTAACCAGTATTAAAACCGGAAAAAAGAGACCTGATTGCAAAGGGGTACGCATGCGGAAGGGGTGTACGCTGCCTTAAAGATTTTCCGATGCTGGTGGGGATGCCACCAGCTATCTTCCTTCCAAATTTGGTGACTCTAGCTCAAAGTTTGTAAGAGGTGGGAAAGAGGGGCTGTGGATGATATGGGTGGGCGTGGCATCGAAATTTTTGCTGCAGATCTTTGTAGAATCTCAACTGCTATTTTCATACCACATTTGGTGACTCTAGCTCAAAAATTGTAAATGGAGTAAGAAGGGGGTCTGGGCCGGAATGGGTTGTTGTGGCATCCAAATTTTTGATGCAGATCTTTGTGGATTGTCAATTGCTATCTTCATACCAAATTTGGTTACTCTAGCTTAAAGTTTGTAAAAGGTGTGGCAAGGGGGGCTGGGCAGGAACGGGTGGGAGTGGCACCCAAAGTTTTGATGCAGATCTTTATGGAATGTCAATCGCCATCTTCATGCCAAATATTTTGACTCTAGCCAATTGTTTGTAAAAGAAAGGTTGGCTGGGTCGGAATGGGTGGGTGTGGCATCCAAATTTTTGATGTAGATCTTTATGGATTGTCAATTGCTATCTTCATACCAAATTTGGTGACTCTAGCTCAATGTTTGTAAAAGGTTAGGCAAGGGGGGCTGGGCAGGAATGGGTGGGTTTGGCATCCAATGTTTTGATGCAGATCTTTATGGAATGTCAATTGCTATCTTCATACCAAATTTAGTGACTCTAGCTCAAAGTTTGTAAAATGTGGGGAATGGGGGGCTTGGGCGGTATGGGTGGTTGTGGCATCCAAATTTTTTCTTCTGATTAGTGATGCCACGATTAATCATATGATACACAGTAATCGATTATTTTCCTTCCATTGGCGATTTAATTGTATCGAAAAATGGGTTGCGATTAACATTAATCGATTACTCGATAAAATAATCGTGTCGGTGCCAAAGATATTTGCGCGCAAAAACACAACACAAACTTTTTTAACAATGGCACCAACGCAAAGTAAAGTGTGGAAGTTTTATTCCAAAATAAATTTAAAAGAAGTGCATTGCCGATTATGCCAAAAGCAACTAGTGTTTTGCAGAAATACGACAAACATGCTACAGCATTTAAAACTTAAACATACCAAAGAGTTCGCTTCAATCAAGGTTAGTATTGCAGTTTTCATTTATAACAAACATACATGTTTTAATTATATTTCTTTAGAATTCAACCGTATTGAGTGAGGATGATGGTGAAGAAGAGAACGTGGAAGAAGCCTCAACTGTAAAGCATCCAAAACCAGTAGAAAAGCAGCCCAACATACAAGCAGCATTGTCAAACGCGCAAAGCTTTGCATTGGGTGGCTCCAAGTATAACAAAATAACAAAATCAATTTTGGAAATGATTGTCATGGATAATTTGCCATTTCAGTTGAAGGTAATAATGTATTACAAAGCATAACTAATATTGTAAAGTCACTAATAATCAAGATAAATTTAGGAAAGGGATTTATGAAAATGATGAAAGAGCTTCACTCCCTTTACAAAGTTCCCGTAAGGAACACAATCAAGGCTGAAATGGATAAAATGTATAACGAGGAGGTTAGTCACTTCAAAAAAATGGTTTTCAACCTGTCAGGAACATCTTTGACTACAGATATACATATGGACTGACGTAAATTTGACCAGCATGATCGGAATAACCCTACATGGCTTGTGTGAAAATAAGTAAATTTGTGCCACAATTGGGGTGTTTAAATTAACTCAAGCCCACACTGCAGAGCACATCTCTGAAGTACTCATGACTGCGTTGATTAATTTTTCCATTTTCAAACATCAAGTTATGGCTGTGGTGACAGACAATGGTGCAAATATTGTTAAAGCCATTCATCAAAGCTTTGGTAAATCGTACCATATCCCATGCCTCGCGTACACTTTAAACTTGGTGTGCACCAGTGCCTTAGAGATTCAAGAAGCAGCGGGATTGATTATCAAATGCCGGAATATAGTTGCTTTTTTAAAACGCAGTGGAAAGGCAAAGTAGAATTTGCAGCAGCTGCAGAAATTGGCAGGCGTCCCAGAGGGAAAAGCTTTAAAAGTTATTTTGGATGTCAAAACTCGATGGAATTCCACATTTTATATGCTGGAGCGCTTTGTGAAGTTGGTTTCGTATATCGGCCAAGTGGTCTTAAATTTTTCAGATGCCCCGCAAATGATATCAACAAAGGATAAAGACGAGATAACTGAGGTTATTGCTTTGCTTAAGCCGTTGGAGGCTATGACTACACAAATAAGTGGTGAGAAATATGCTACATTGAGCCTGGTCATACCAATTGCACATTGTGGCCGCCAGCAAATAATAAAGGTGGTTTGCATGACACCGGCAGGAATAAAGCTTAGAGCAGCTTTATTGGGCCAGTTTGACCGTCGATTTGGATCAATGGACCATTCTTTTTTATTGGCTGAATCAACTTTGCTTGACCCTCGCTTCAAAAAAATTCATTTTCAAGATGCGCTTGCCTTGGCATCAGTTATGAAGAAGATTCGAGCTGAAATGGCGGAAGTTTCCCTAGCAAACGATAGCCAAGGAAACGTTAGTGACGGGTCATCTACTGGCGAAGTAGAGTTTGATTTATGGTCCCACCATAAGTCGCTGGCACGCAAACGTCGTGGGAAGCACAATGATTTTTCTCAAATCGAAGACGAGCTCAGTTTTTTTTTAAATACTCCTGTACTAGAGCTCAAACGCAACGTATTAAGTGCCTGGGAGGAGATGCGTACAGTTTACCCAAAGCTTTACACAATCGCTATCCGACACTGCTTTTTAATAGGCACTTCAGTGCCGGCAGAGCGCCTCTTCTCTACAGCGCGTGCTACTGCCACTGAAAAAAGGAACAGGCTAACGACCTAACATCTTTCAAAATTATTGTTTCTTAATTCCGTACTAAATAAATAAATATGAACATATATAATTTTTGAGCATTTAGCAGTTTCTTTTTTTTTTTCAATGAAATTTAATTACACAATCCCTTAAAAAAAAACTATTAAAATCAAAAACAAAAGAAAAATCATTTGACTAATCGATTATTTTCATTTTTTGTCGATTAATTGCAATTAATAATTCGTTGCTAAAATTAATCATATGATTCAATAATCGACTAAAATTTATTTTTTGCCATCACTACTTCTGATAGTAGTAGGGAATTGGCGGTTCTAGACCAAAGGGAGGCCGACAACTTATGACCCCATTAATTTTATGGCCCTATTTTCGACCCTTCTCTTTTGACCACTGCAATATTATAATTTATGACCCTTTTTCCCCTGATCGTTTCACTCCTTTGATTAGACAAGGGTGGAGAACAAAGGATTAACATTCCTAGACCACCACTTTATCAGCAGCATCTGTGAGAATCAGTGATCATAGGATTTGGAAACAAGTGCGTGCCTGTTAAACCTGCGTTGCATTATACACCTGCAAGCAAGCCACAATCATAGATGGCATTCTTAAGGACAACAACAACAAGATTCTTGAGAAGCAGTGATCAGACGAACAGATTTGGCTATTTACCTAACTAGTGTTAGAGTCAATTGTGCGCCTCTTTGACGTGCGTGGCATTCTAAACCTGCAACACACGTCAAAAAAATGAATGTTTATGGTCATGAGTAGCAGTGTTCAAAGAAAGAAAGGAAAGAGAATAGAGAAAAGCGAACGCTTGTTCGATGTACTGGGGTTCTGTGAACAAGGGATGGGAATTTTCCTACGCAGCAGCAGCACCAGCAGCAGCAGCAGCAGCGTCAGGATCAATACATTGCTTCTAAACAAGATTATTGATACTTGTAGCTTAAGATTATTATATGTCAGAGGGGGAAAGAGTTAGGGAGAAAAAGTGTTAGAAAGAGGATGTATGTTAGAGGGGAAAAGAGCTAGAGGGGGAAAGAGTTATAGGGGAAAGTGTTAGAAGGAGAAACTGTGTTAAAGGGCGAAAGTGATAATGCTTGTATTAATTTAATAAGCCACGCCCAGTGATCCTGCTTGTATTAATTTAATAGGCCACGTCCCTTATACGATTTTGATTGGTCCCCACCGTCCTTAATATGAAAACTATTTTCCAATCCTTTGGGCTTGATATTTAAATACTTAGCGCCATCCCTTTCTAACCTTTGATATTATATATACATACCTGCTTTTATTTTTATCAAGTGCTAGGAAAATCTCATATCCTGCATTGACTTCAAAACGCATAAAAGAGATACTTTTGACTGAAAAAACCATCAGTAGCTCTCGAAAATAACAAGTGTAACTTTAAAAATTGTTCTTCCGTGTTTTAAAACGTTTGTGCTATTAAAACCCAAAAGTTAAAAATAAAAATTAAAATGTCTACAAACGCAAACAACAACTTTATCCACACCACCGCCGCAGCGAACGACTTAGTCGAGATTTTCGGTACCGAAACGACACCCCACACTCCAGGATTTCAAACATCTACCGCCACCTCAACCATCACGGACATAGCCACCACCCTCATTAAGATGTTTAACGCCACCTTTCCCAACACACCCTTCAACGCCACATACAATACAGCATACCGCACCACCTACAACAACACATTCTCCCATTCGGGCATAAACATTTTGTAGCGCACTGATAAAAACTAGTTTTCTTGCTAATGCGCTGCGTGGTGCCTGCCTGTCAATAGTTCGCCTTCAACTAAAAGTACAATGTTAAGTCTAATGCATGTTTCGGCACGACAACCGACGACGAACGAACAATAGTGTTCTAAAAAGTGGTTGGCCCGCTTTATTTAACGGAGGTTGAACGCGAAAAGCATATAAGTTTATTACTTTTGGAGAGCGATGGAAGGGCGCATTTTGTATGGATTAAGAATTTATCAAGGTAAGATTTATAATTTCAAATAATTTTAGATAATTTACAGTACTAATAAATTTTCTTTTGTTTTTAAACTTTTAGACTGGTTCGCTCACAGGTAACCGGACACGATCACAACCTTTTCTTTTGCAACACCTGCCTAAACTTCTCCCACAATGAGAAGTTATCTTTGGAGCACCGGATGAATTGTGGCAAGATGGTTTCGACGTTACCCTCATTAGAAAACGCAAGTCTTAAATTTAAGAATTTTAATCGTAGTTCAGATCCATTTGTAGTGTATGCAGACTTCGAGTGCATACTTACCCCCCTCAATTCGAAAGAGAGCGAAAATGTTACAGCTACATCATTGCATGTGCCTATAGCATTCTCGTACTACATTGAGTGCTCGTTTGACCCATCCTTAGATAAGTTTGTTTTAGAGACTGGCAAGGATGCAGGTGTTATTGTCACATCTCTCGTCAGAGATGTAAGTGAAATTTACACGACCTACCTTTCTAATATTAAACCAATGAAAATGAGTGCAGAGGAGGAAACCATTTTTCGAAAAGCAGCTAATTGCCATATCTGCAAGAAAAATCTGTGGACCGACCGAGTGAGGGACCATTGTCATTTAACGGGTCAGTACAGGGGTCCAGCCCATAATGGTTGTAACATTAATTTTCAAATTGCTCCTTTTGTTTCCGTTTTTTTTTCACAATTTCTCGCGGTATGACTCCCATCTTTTCGAGAGGGAGCTAAACAAAGTGGAGGGTGATATTAAAGTACTCCCACTTAATAAGGAGTTGTATATATCACTCTCCAAATTAACATACATAGCGACCCATGACAAAAATTTAGAAATTAGATTTTTAGACACGTTTCGCTTATGGCAACCAGCTTAGATGCTTTAAGTAGTAATCTTATTACTGAATGTTTCGAGAGCGTTAAGCGTTTTTATCCCTCTGAGGAGGAGTTTAACTAATTGCGTAGAAAGGAAGTCTTTCCATACGAGTTTTTTTACTCAGACTAGCTGAAACCTGTCTGCCTCCAAGGGAGAAGTTTTTTAAAAGTTTAACTAATAAAGAATAGTCGCCTGAGGATTATTTAAATGCACAGCATGTATGGAAAGTTTTTAACTGTCAGACATTAAAAGAATATATGGAGCTTTATCTCAAAACAGATGTTCTTTTATTGACTGACGTTTTTCAAAATTTTCGCGCAATATGTAAGAAAATTTTTTTTTCTTGATACTGTCCATTATTTTACCACACCTGGTCTATCATGGGATGCTATGCTCAAAACAACTGAAATAGAATAAGATCTGTTAACTGATATTGATATGTATAGATTTATTCAGAATGGTATTAGGGGTGGTTTGGTTCAGTGCTGTAAACGGTACTCCAAAGCCAACCATATGTATATGGATGCGTGTGACGCAAGCAAACCATCTGAATACTTAATGTATCTAGATGCAAATAATTTTTATAGCTGGGCAATGTCTCAGAGTCTTCCATACACTGGTTTTCAGTGGATGAATGATGATGAGATTGCGTCACTAGATGTTGCTCAAATAGACGCAAATTCTGAGTATGGGTACATTTTAGAAGTAGACCTTATATATCCTGATACCTTACATGATTATCACAATGATCTACCCTTTTGTCCGCTCAACCGAAAACCCACACCAGAAGCAAAGGTGTGTAAACTTGTTGCTGACCTTAGGTCAAAAACTAAATACCCGATTCATTACAAAAACCTTCAGCAATGTTTACGTAATAGTTCAATATTGTCGAAAATACATCGAGTTTTAAAATTTAAACAGGCTCCTTGGCTAAAAAAATATATTGATCTTAACACTTCCCATAGAGCTGTAGCGAAAAATAATTTTGAAAAATACTTTTTTAAACTGTTAAATAACGCAGTCTATGGGAAGACAATGGAGAACGTTGCAGAACGTAAAGATGTAAAAATTGTTACTTCGTGGGAAACCACGTCATGCAATCGTTGAGGTGCACGTTCGCTTATTGCAAACTAGTTTTCACAGCTCTGCGCAATTTGCTGAAGACAAACCAAGTTCAGCTGTCGTCGAATGCAGACGTGTTTTCTCATCGTGGTCCGGTTAATTAATTCCCAAACGCAAAAGTGCAGTGATATAGAAGCTAATAAAATATATATTTTATGCGAAAAGACGCTAAGTGCAATGTATCTGCACAAATTGCTTTCTAAAAATCTGCAATTAAAACAAAACAATTGACTTTTAACAAATAATAACATATAAAACAAAAGGCACTATCAAATTCTTCACCTCGCTTAAGACAATGTCAACGCTAGAATTGTGGCCAGCGACAACGCGAGCAAGACGAGCGTCGTCGGCTGAGCAACGCTTACTTCTCCGTAGTTTCAGAGCAGCCCGAGCGGTCAATTACCTCCAACCCGCAAATCAAACTCTCTTAAACAGCGCGTGCCAGAGAACGTTCTTGCTCACCGTCTCCGTTCCTGTTATCTATCGATTCAACGCAATACGACCGCGCGCGGTCGGCAACACCCAACCCGACAAATGAAGTATTGCACACAGCACGCGACCGAAAGTTTTCGAGCTCCCCGTCTCTCTTAGCAACGACTGCAAGTGCTGCGCCCTCTCTAGGTACCGCAACAGCGACTACAACCACAACTGCACCGATACCTACTCCCCGTTCAACAAGCACAACGACTGCTGCGCCGTCAGCAAATGAAACTGCAAACAGCAAAAATGTCAAGCCGGCTTCGCAGACTGGTATGGATCGCTACATTTATATCAAAAGAAAGCTAAGTCCGCAAAATTCTACGAATAAACCAAAAATGACCCGTAGCAATTTAAACACACCTTCGAATGAAACCACATACTATAGCAATAGATACATCGTGGCAGAAAACACTGATGATCTGCCTTCTGAAACCGTTGGGGCTTGACATGAAAAAGCCACCCCCAATATATATACGCGAGAAAAGCTCTAGTGCTTTAGTTAACAAAGATATCGACCTCATAGGCAGAGATAATTTCTACATAGTTCCTCTCGTTCAGGTTAAAATGCAAGAAATTAAAGCCCAGACAAAGTCGAAAGATAATTACAGAGTTCTGATAAAACATAAAAGCGAAAAAAAAATAATTGTTATACGTATCAATTAAAAAGCTGCATGGGCCTGCAGGTTGTAATAAAAGGCATAGAACCTAATGTAACATCAGAAGAAATAAAACAGGCGCTGCGGGAGAAAGGATTTTGAGCAAAAACCGTCATAAACATCTTAAACAGGAACAGGATGCCGCAACCACTTTTTAAAATAGAACTTGAACCAGAAACGAAGATGCTTAAAAAAACGAGGTGCACTCAATATACAAACTTCAGCTTTTACTTCACCGAAGAATCACAGTAGAAGAACCGCACAAACGAAACGGTCCGGTACAATGTATGAACTGCCAAGAGTACGGCCATACAAAAGCCTACTGTTCACTGCGCTCGGTATGCGTATACTGTGGGGAACTGCATAGCTCCGCAAGTTGCCCAGTAAGCAAAGAAGACTCTAGCAAAAAATTCTGCAACAACTGCGAAGGCAAGCATACAGCCAACTACAGAGGCTGCCAAGTCTAACGCACCGTTCTTGCAACCAAAACAAGTGAGCACAAACGCTGCACAGGAGCAGCAACAAAGTGACCTCGAAGCACTCATATGTACCCTGCAGCAGAGCATGAACGAGTTTATGTCATTCATGAAAACAACTATGCAGGAACTAATGCGTATTCAAAATCTCTTGATACAAATGCTTGTATCACAACAGTCAAAATAATCAATAGCTGAGATACGAATATCTACGTGGAACGCTAATGGCGTCTCACAGCATAAACTTGAATTAGCTCAATTCCTACTCGATAAGCACATCGACGTAATGCTACTTTCCGAAACATACCTTACAAAAAAATATAACTTTAACATAAGTGGATACTTATTCTATGGTACAAATCATCCCGATGGTAAAGCACACGGTGGATCTGGTATTTTGATCAGAAGCCGCCTCAAGCACCACTACTATAAAGAGTTTGCTGAAAACTTTCTACAGGCCACATCTCTAAAAATACATTTGGACAGTGGGAACCAACTTACTCTTGCCGCTGTATACTGCCCTCCGCCTTATACCATATCTGAAGACCAATTTATGGATTTTTTTTACTCACTAGGAGAATGCTTTATAGCAGCAGGAGACTACAATGCCAAGCACACACACTGGGGATCTCGTCTTGTGAATCCAAAAGGAAAGCAGCTCTACAATGCAATTATAAAAGCTAACAACAAGCTCGACCACGTTTCTCCTGGCAGACCAACATACTGGCCGACAGATCCCAAAAAACTACCCGATTTGATTGACTTTGCAGTTACAAAAAACATTTCGCGTAGACTGATAAGTGCAGAGTGCCTTTCGGATCTATCATCCGATCACTCGCCAGTCCTAATAATTCTGCAGCGACACCCTGAATTCATAAATCGACCCAGTAAGTTAAGTTAAGTTAACTAACTGGCTCAGATACAATCAAGTAAGAAGGCTCTAGTCGGGGGAGCCCGACTAGAAGATACCCTGAACCCAGTTGCAATAAATATTTAAATTAAATTTAGAATTGACTTTGGTATAAGGACTTAGCTTCAAACGATTAAAATCGATATCTCCAGTGTTTCTTAACCAATTTGGACGAATTTTTCAGAAAAGTTCTATCGTTACCCATTACTTCAACCCTCATTTTTAGATTTTCCAAATTCGATATTTTATTGTTATCGATATTATGTGTATATCGGAAACCAGAATAGTTATCGATAATTTGAAGCAAACTTGTTCTGCTCATGGTATAGGAAAACTTATATACAAAATCAGAAGTCTCTAGCTCTTGTAGTCTCTGAGATCCACGCGTTAATACAGACGGACAGACAGACAGACAGACGGACAGACGGACAGACAGACGGACATGGCTATATCGTCTCGGCTGTTGATGCTGATCAAGAATATATATACTTTATAGGGTCGGAGATGCTTCCTTCTGCCTGTTACATTCTTTTGCACAAAACCATTATACCCTTATTTACCCATTTTATGGGTTAAGGGTATAAAAATATATAAGCTCACACATTGAGCGGACAATGGTAATATGGGCTAAATTCAGAAAAAAAGAAGGGGGAAAAGAGGGACAGGGTATGTGGTATTTCTCATAATTGGCGACACTTTAGGGTTGTCGTTTGGCTGTGCTGGACCCATGTTGCTGTCACAGCTGTTGCCCACCCTTCCATGATCATCATAATCCGGCAATACAATGTAGTTGATGACCCCTAATCAAACGACCACCTAAATTATTATCCTTCCCTTATGCCGCGACATGATTCCCATAACAAGGAAGAACTTAAAGATTCATTTTACTAAACGTTATAAGCAATAAATTTATTTATATTAAGCATGATGATTTAGTTCTTAGTTCCTAGTAATATAATATTTATTAATTAACTTTATCATCTAATTTTACATTAATCTAAAATTTATTTATTTGTTTCGAAAATCTTTTATTCGAAATTCAATTCAGTTCAGTTCAGCAATTCTCTTAACTTATTTATTTATTTTTATTTATTTATTTTTTGTATTTATTTTAATTCATAGTAAAAAATAATAATACAATATATAACTAAATAAATTGTTTGATTATATTTTTATTTTGTTTTCTTTTTTTCTTTTTATTTTTATTTTCTCTTTTACTTTAATTCATTTAAAGTAAAATATAATAAAAATAAGAAAAAACAAAGAATTGATTTAAGGGATTGTTTTTAGGTAGGGTTTTTTTTTATTTTTATATATATTCAGTTTAGGCGGCAACAATTAGTAAAATTCATATTTATGTTTTATAGTATTGCAGGTGATTAAGTGATTTTTCTCGGTGGCATACTTCCAGGCTTATTCTGCAAAGCTTAAGCACAACTACCTTTGGCGCGACCGCAAGCTTGAAAGCTCTTCTTAAATTTTGCTTCTCTTATTTATAGTGTTAAGAGAGCGGCTTTGCACATTTTTTATACCCTTAACCCATAAAATGGGTAGTTAAGGGTATAATGGTTTTGTGCAAAAGTATGTAACAGGCAGAAGGAAGCATCTCCGACCCTATAAAGTATATATATTCTTGATCAGCATCAACAGCCGAGACGATATAGCCATGTCCGTCTGTCTGTCCGTCTGTCCGATTGTCCGTCTGTCTGTCTGTATGAACGCGTGGATCTCAGAGACTACAAGAGCTAGAGACTTCTGATTTTGTATTTAAGTTCTCCTATACCATGAGCAGAACAAATTTGCTTCAAATCATCGATAACTATTCTGGTTTCCGATATACACATAATATCGATAACAATAAAATATCGAATTTGGAAAATCTAAAAATGAGGGTTGAAGTAATGGATAATGATAGAACTTTTCTGAAAATTTCGTCCAAATCGGTTGAGAAACACCGGAGATATTGAACTTAATCGATGGAAGCTAAGCCAGTATACCAAAGTCTTATATAAATTAAATATATTTATTGCAACTGGGTTCAGGGTATCTTCTAGTCGGGCTCTCCCGACTAGAGCCTTCTTACTTGTTTTTCTTTCTTTTTTTTACTACAATATTTATTTGAATTCTCACTATCACCGTATCACTTGATCACTTGCTTTATGAATAAATAATAAATGGGGTGATTAATAAAGGTCTTGAGAGATGCACTTACATTTTCTCCTCGACGCACAGTGGGGCCATTTGAGTTTTTTCATATCAAAAATCATAACTTTTGAACCAAATGAGATAATCGAACAATTTCAAAAGCATATGATAGATAATTAATCAACCTATAAAATGAGCGTTTGAAATGAATTCTACGATTTTTCTATGCCTATTTATGGGTATGCAAAGTTGAAATTTGTGGAAAAATCAACTTTACGGGAAAGAAAGAAAAAAATTTTTAAATTTTTTGATTTCTATTGTTTCGTTTTAATGGTTTTTATAATCTAAAATTAATATTAAAATAATTAAAAATAATTTTTTTTTTTTTTTTTTTTTAAATTAATTTTTTGTAAAATATTCATCACAATCCGTAAAAGATGGTATATCTAAAAGAGAAATCATCTCTGAACTATAAGTATTTTCTAATTCTTTTCGTGACTTAACATGCCTCAGTGATGAAATTAGTGGATCTGAAGATGCTGCTAACATGTTGAAGATGTCCTCATTTTGTCTCACCCTTGAAGCTTTGAAAGTGTTTAGCAATCTGTATTTTTTACAAACTTATTAAGGGACTCTTGTGCTTCTTCAGAGAGCTCTCCAATTGGCAAAGACTGATACTGTTTGTTTTTATCCATCGTGAGTTTAGACTGGCATACATCATGCAGAGTTTATTTTTTATATCTTCGCTTCTCTGTATATTGCCGTATAAACTATCAAGTTCTTCGAAGGCAGCTTCCGTGAAACTTTGTAATGTGGTTGACTTCCTAAACAGGTCAAATAATTTATGGTTGCTCAACGACATGTTTGAAGTGTAAAACAGTACTTGTCTCGCCAACTTTCAGTCGTAGACTAATCCAGGATTATAGTTTTTTTTTTCATTATATAGTCTAATCTACTACCTGATAGATACCTTTGGATTAAGGGTTCAAGAAAAGAGTTAGCTTTCATGCCTAACAAATTTACCTATTGTTTGTATAAGTCCAGGTCAATAAGGTCAATTTATGCAATTTGGGTACTTGGCACGTGTCCGAATAAGATTTGTGCCTACCTGAATGGGATGTGTGACTAGTTGTACGCCAACGCAATTTCTGTATTCGGTGCGTACCTGGTAATTTATTTGTATATCCTGTAACTGCACCTGAATTTAGGGACCAGGATTTGACAAATGATCTCAGGTAAGCATTACAGAATGAAAACAAGTGGAAACGTTGCAGTCGGACGCAACCGACTGCGGTATACTCGATACCAGTATTAAAAATTTTGATGCCCATCCATGTGGGATGTCAATTGCTATCTTCATACCGAATTTGTTGACTCTAGCTCGAAGTTTGTATAAAGTGGGGAAAGGGGGGCTGGAGGCGGTATGGTTGGGCGTGGCATCCAAATTTTTGCTGCAGATCCTTGTGGAATGTCAAATGCTACCTTCATACCAAATTTGGTGACTCTAGCTCAAAGTTTGTATAAAGTGGGGAAAGGGGGGCTGGGGGCGGTATGGTTGGGCGTGGCATCCAAATTTTTGCTGCAGATCCTTGTGGAATGTCAAATGCTACCTTCATACCAAATTTGTTGACTCTAGCTCGAAGTTTGTATAAAGTGGGGAAAGGGGGGCTGGGGGCGGTATGGTTGGGCGTGGCATTCAAATTTTTGCGCAGATCTATGTGGGATGTCAATTGCTATCTTCATACCGAATTTGTTGACTCAAGCCGAAGTTTGTATAAAGTGTGGAAAGGGGGGCTGGGGGCGGTATGGTTGGGCGTGGCATCCAAATTTTTGCGCAGATCTATGTGGGATGTCAATTGCTATCTTCATACCGAATTTGTTGACTCTAGCTCGAAGTTTGTATAAAGTGTGGAAAGGGAGGCTGGGGGCGGTATGGTTGGGCGTGGCATCCAAATTTTTACGCAGATCTATGTGGGATGTCAATTGCTATCTTCATAGCGAATTTGTTGACTCTAGCTTGAAGTTTGTATAAAGTGGGGAAAGGGGGGCTGGGGGCGGTATGGTTGGGCGTGGCATTCAAATTTTTGCTGCCGATCCATGAGGAATGTCAATTGCTATCTTCATACCAAATTTGGTGACTCTAGCTCGAAGTTTGTAATAAGTGAGAAAAGGGGGGGGGGGGCTGGGGGCGTTATGGGTAGGCATGGCATCCAAATTTTTGCTGCAGATCCTTGTGGAATGTCAAATGCTACCTTCATACCAAATTTGGTGACTCTAGCTCAAAGTTTGTATAAGGTGGGAAAGGGGGGCGGAATGGTTGGGCAAGGCTCCAAAACTATGATGCAATTCTGTTGGGGTTGTTGCCAGCTATCTTCCTACCAAATTTGGTGGCTCTAGCTCCACAACTCTGGAAGATACACGCATTCCCGTTTTTGACGAAGCGTTGGGGTGGATGGGGGCGGCTAGGGTAGGATCGGTGGGCGTGGCATCCAAACTTTTGATGCAGTTTTTAGAGGGTCATCATCACCTATCTTGGCACCAAATTTGGTGGCTCTAGCTCAAAAACTTTGGGAGATATAGCCATTTCTGATTTCAAAATGCGGGGGGGCTGGGGGCGGAATGGGTGGGCGCGGCTCCAAAACTTTGATGCAGTTTTTTGGGGATCGCTACTAGCTATCTTCCCACCAAATTTGGAAGCTCTAGCTCCACAACTCTGGAAGATACACGCATTCCCGTTTTTGACGAAGCGTTGGGGTGGATGGGGGTAGCTAGGGCAGTGTCGGTGGGCGTGGCATCCAAACTTTTGATGCAGTTTTTAGGGGGTCATCATCACCTATCTTGGCACCAAATTTGTTGGCTATAGCTCAAAAACTGAGGGAGATATATGCTTTTTTGACTTAAAAATTCGGGGGGGCTGGGGCGGAATGGGGGGGCGTGGCTCCAAAATTATTGATGCAGTTTTTTGGGGGTTGCTAGTAGCTAGCTTCTTACCAAATTTGGTAGTTCTAGCTGTAAGGATGTGCGAAATATGTGGATTTATCGGTTTTGAGTTATCGAATTTATCGATTTGCCAGCCCCCCAGTTATCGTAGAACCCCCATCTTGACACTTTAATTTACTATCCCATAGATAAAGAGAATTGGAAAGTTTCAAGTCTCTAGCTTGAAGGGTGTGGAAAAAACTTGCATACATACGGACGGACAGACGGACAGACACCATGACGGACATTGCACAAAACCAATATACTAGTTACCTTCGGTATCGAGTATAAACAAAAGTCAAGTATCTTCACAATAACGAACGTAACAACAACAACAAAAATGGGTTTTCACGGTTATATGTCATAAATTGCCCAAAAATGCATGCAACACATTTTTTTCCTATGACTTTTTTCACTTTTTTTACATTTAAAAAAAAAGGGGCAAAAACGGGCACATGAAACTTTTTGCATTTAATAGAGGAAAAATCAAAGAAATTAATTTTAAAAAATAGCCGATATAATGTGATATAACTTTTTTTTATTTTCCCTCAAAGTTGAGAAATAGTGAAAAAGTGGATAGTTGGTAAATATTGAATTGCCTGGCCAAACGCAAAGCAAACAGTATAATTTTTTTTTATTCTTTTCTTAATAAATAGATCTATCAATAGAACCAAAAATAATGACGATCCGTAACTTAGTTTTTGAGATATTGTATCTCAAAGCCGACCAAATTACCTTAAAATTGTGATTTTTATGTAACACAAAAAATCAGACAACTTTGAAAAGCTATATCTTCTAAACAAAAAATCCGGTTACATTATGGATTGCAGATTTGAAATCGCTGGAAAATTTCCTATAAAGTAGGTTCATTCAATATTTTTTAGAGGCACATGCAATTTTTGATTTTTGACACTTGACTTGTTCTACGGGCGCCACTGTGCGACGTCCAAAAGATCTTTTGCCGCGATGAGAGCTGCATCAAGAGTATTTTATTCTTTTTAAGCTGTGGGGGGGTTTGGTGAATAGGTTATGATGTTTTGATAGTTATGTTCTGTATTATTTCGTTTATTTCAGCTTTTATTTGGTTTAGTTGTAACCTTTTGTTTTAGCTTAAACTGGACTGAATTTAGAATACAAGATAACTTGACACATTATTTTTCTAAGTGTTTTTTTTTTTTTTTTTTTATTTTGTAATTTAATTAATTAGACTTATTTTTAACATTTTGACTTTCCATCTGGAACATGAGTGTTTTAACTTTTTCTTTCATTTTTTCCGTCTGCTACGTTATTTAAGTAATAATAAGGTTTTAAGCAAGACGTGTTTTAAGTCACCACGTGCAATTCGGTTTTAGTAAATGCTTGTTGCAGTGTATGTCTATGCGCTGTTCATATCACTGTGATATTATATAACTTGTCTTTCGGTTTCATTTGTCTTTTTATGTGCACGTTTTTATAAATTTTATTATAATAAAAAAAAATCGAGTTTGTAGCCATAGTTAATCACTTCTTTGGTTTTCGTAATTTAACATAGCGTAGTTTTAAATTGTTACTTTAGTCCGATTTTATAAAAGAAATAGAAATCGGCACTTGGTCACCGCTGGGGCTGCTGTGGACGGGTTGTCGCTCATTTGAAAACGACGGAAGGGTTATGTTGAGCCACTCCGCGTGGTTTCGTGGTCTCAGAGTTTCGGATTGCATAATTGCCTTCTCCTCTTTAGGCAACCAGGTGATTTGGTTAGTGGCGACTCAATAGTGTGTCTTCTTTTTGTTACACATTGTGAGCCGATTATGGTTTTTGATTTTATAAAATTCGTGAATGCAAATTAAAAATTTTCGATTTGCAAACTGTACGGCTCCCGAATTTATTTCTTCCGACGCGCCGCCTGGCCGCCACGAGATCCAAAAACTCTCGCTTCTTGAAACAATGCTTAGCACCCGAGATGTCGTCCGATCTTGCAACAATAAATGCAAGAGTTGCAATTTTTTAATAGTGAGCAAGCAACTAAACGAGCCGCTTTCCCTATAGGTGGCGCTAGCCAAACGCTTAGCTTGTTTCGTACATGATTCGAATCGCATAATTCTAGGAAAAAAAAAATTGTGAGGCAAGCGCACTACATTTCTCCCCCCACTAAAATCACGCTTGATGTGGTACTCAGCGAGCGGGATACACGCTTGCACGTCAAGAATTATTGTTTAATATCTTTGGCGTGGAAGATGCCAACAAGGCGTCCTTGATGGTCTTCAAGCTCGTAATATAACTTCCCAACTCTTTTCCGCACTCGGGCTTTTAAAAAGTTTGGTGCTAATTTCGCACTGTAACCTTTTTTAAAGTCGCTTTGCTTAAAGGATACCTCGTTAGCTCGCAAGTTGTAAGCCTTTTCATTGCGGGCATACTGTGTCTGCACCGCAGTGGTTGCCTGGCTACGCAACAGATCAAATGAATCTTCTCGACTAAACTGGATGCTTCGATCGTCCAACATTCCTAAGGTTCTTAGTAGTTTGTAACTTTTTCCGTTTTGTGATCATATGCTGGCCAAACGCTAGCTTGTAAGGGCTGGTATTAATAGCTAAATGGAAGCTTGAGCGAAGTGCGCAACTTATACTACAAAGTTTTTCATCCCAGTTACGTTGGTCTTGACTTACATAAGCTTTTATGGCTGAAAGGACAGATCTATTGACTCTTTCAGAGGCATTAGCCTGGGGTGAATACAACGCTGTATATGTATGGCAAATATTATATTTTCTAGCAAGGAATTGAATATTTTTGACTTAAACTGAACTCCATTTTCAGAGACGACAGTTTCCGGAATTCCGAAACAATGGAACAGATCTTCTTCCATGTAGTTCCTGACAGCTTCTGCAGTAATTTTCTTGACAGGCTTTAAAAATGGAAATTTTGACATATGGTCTAATACGACAAATATTCCGACATTTCCAGATTTACTGCGCGGATAGGGTCCTAGAAAATCTATGTACAACTTCTGAAAGAAACTCAATGACTGGCCTGCGTGTCCCAATGATGGCTTCAGCCGTGTGTTCTGCTCTGCAAAAAATAGAGTCGTTTTCGATTTTAAGATCTGGCAAGGACGAATGGTTCTGACGAATTTTTTCTTGAGATCCGTATACTCAGTGGACTTAAACTCGGGCGAATCTAAGTCAACTATAAGACTATTTAGTGAGATAGACGACAGATCTTCAGTATAAGTACGCGATAGTGCATTCGGCACAATGTTTTGACTTCCTTTCTTGTGCTGAATTTTAATGTAAAACCTTGTAGTTTAAGAGACCATCTAGCCAATCGCGAACTGAGGTCTGCCTGCGTCATAAGCCATTTTAAAGAGGCATGATCAGTAATAACAGTAAACTCCTGGACTTCAACATAAGCTCTAAATTTTTAAAGACTCGAAAGCCCGTTGAGCGTCTTCAGTCCATTCAAACTTCCGCTTTGACTTAAGGGTATCCGACAGTGGCGACGAAATAGCGGCATAGTTCCTGATAAATTTATGGTACCAACCTGTCATGCCAAGAAACCTGCGAACTTGTTTATTTGAACGCGGTATCGGAAAATCTTTAACGGCTGATATTTTGTCGGGATCAGTGCTAATGAGGCTATTGCCAATTACGTGTCCTAAATATTTGACTGCTCGTCGGCAAATTTGCTTTTTTCGACATTAAGAGTGAGATTGGCTCGAGTAAAATGAGAAGCCATAATCGACAAAACATCGAGATGACGCTCAAAGGTATCTGATATAATTAGTAAGTCATCCAAGTAGATGAACACCTCATTGCGCAAATGCGCGGGGACTATTTTGTCCATTAGCCGAGACATAGTAAGGGGAGCATTAGTCAGACAAATGGCATAACAACAAATTCATATAACGGACGATCCGGAACTGTAAAAGCAGTCTTGTCTCTAGAGTTCGGATCGAGAGGTATTTGCCAGAAGGCATCTTTTAGATCAAGACTTGTAACATACTCCGCTTTCGGCAATCTGCTTAAAATACCGTCAATCGAAGGCATTGGATACGCGTCTTTGACAGTTACATCATTTACCTTTCGGCTATCAATACAAAGTCTGACTTTTCCAGGTTTCTTTACTAATACCACAGGAGATGACCATGAGCTATTAGACTCTTGAATTACTCCCAATTGTAGCATCCTGTCCAATTCTTCGTACATAAGCTTCTCAGTTGCAGGCGACACGGCATAGTGACGTTGTTTGATCGGCTTAGCATGTGCTACATCTATTACATGAACGATTAATGAGGTCCTACCTAATCCTTTTTGGGCAAATGAAGGGAATAACTCAATCGTTTTTTGCAATTGGTGGCGCTGAGCAGGCGTGATTTCTTTCATTGTAGGATTTTCAAGCGCAGATATAACAAAATTTTGGGCCATAAGGTGTACTGGTAATAGATCAAAAGCTGTCAAAAAATCAATACCTAGGTAAAGATCAGCAGCTAAAGACGGCACTAAATACAAACATATATTTTTAGTTTCGCCTCGGTACGCTACTTCTGTTACCAGTTTACCTATAATTGGTTGCTTCTTCCCGTCAACTGTTTTTACTTTCGATAACATTGGCTTATAACTCAAATTTTCGAGCAGAAGTTCACCAGCAAGTTTTCCACCGATACAGCTAATAGAAGCTCCAGTGTCCATTAAACCAACTATTGTTCTTCCAAAAAGCAATACCTGAGCATGCGGGCGCAAGTCGTTTGGAATTGCTACTATCGAGGCTAAGATAGAATTTTGTTCTACACGACGCTTTCATTTAAAATCTGTTTGGCGACGCACATTGGCGCCCGTAGAACAAGTCAAGTGTCAAAAATCAAAAATTGCATGTGCCTCTAAAAAATATTGAATGAACCTACTTTATAGGAAATTTTCCAGCGATTTCAAATCCATAATGTAACCGGATTTTTTGTTTAGAAGATATAGCTTTTCAAAGTTGTCTGATTTTTTGTGTTACATAAAAATCACAATTTTAAGGTAATTTGGTCGGCTTTGAGATACAATATCTCAAAACTAAGTTACGGATCGTCATTATTTTTGGTTCTATTGATAGATCTATTTATTAAGAAAAGAATAAAAAAAAATTATACTGTTTGCTTTGCGTTTGGCCAGGCAATTCAATATTTACCAACTATCCACTTTTTCACTATTTCTCAACTTTGATGGAAAATAAAAAAAAATTATATAACATTATATCGGCTATTTTTATACTCGATACCGAAGGTAAAGAGTATATTGGGTTTGTGCAATGTCCGTCATGGTGTCTGTCCGTCTGTCCGTCTGTATGAACGCAACTTTTTTCCACACCCTTCAAGCTAGAGACTTGAAACTTTCCAATTCTCTTTATCTATGGGATAGTAAATTAAAGTGTCAAGATGGGGGTTCTACGATAACTGGGGGGCTCGCAAATCGATAAATTCGATAACTCAAAACCGATAAATCCTCATATTTCGCACATCCTGACAGCTAGAACTACCAAATTTGGTGAGAAGATAGCTACTAGCAACCCCAAAAAAACTGCATCAAAAATTTTGGAGCCCCGCCTACCCATTCCGCCCCCAGCCCCCCCGCATTTTAAAGTCAAAAAAGCCTCCCACAGTTTTTGAGCTATAGCCACCAAATTTGGTGCCAAGATAGGTGATGATGACCCCCCAAAAACTGCATCCAAAGTTTGGATGCCACGCGCACCAATACCGCACTAGCCACCCCCATCTGCCCCAACGCTTCGTAAAAAACGGGAATGCGTGTATATTCCAGAGTAGTGGAGCTGGAGCCACCAAATTTGGTAGGAAGATAGCTGGTAACGACCCCAAAAGAACTGTATCAAAGTTTTGGAGCCACGCCCCCCATTCCGCCCCCAGCCCCCGCATTTTAAAGTCAAATAAGCCTATATCTCCCACAGTTTTTTAGCTAGAGTCACCAAATTTGGTGCCAAGATAGGTGATGATGACCCCCCAAAAACTGCATCAAAAGTTTGGATGCCACGCCTACCAATACCGCACTAGCCACCCCCATCTGCCCCAACGCTTCGTCAAAAACGGGAATGCGTGTATCTTCCAGAGTAGTGGAGCTAGAGCCACCACATTTGGTAGGAAGATAGCTGGCAACAACCCCAAAAGAATTGCATCAAAGTTTTGGAGCCTTGCCCAACCATTCCGCCCCCCTTACCCCACCTTATACAAACTTTGAGCTAGAGTCACCAAATTTGGTATGAAGGTAGCATTTGGCATTCCACAAGGATCTGCAGCAAAAATTTTGATGCCACGCCCAACCATACCGCCCCCAGCCCCCCTTTCCCCATTTTATACAAACTTCGAGCTAGAGTCACCAAATTTGGTATGAAGGTAGCATTTGACATCCCACATGGATCGGCAGCAAAAATTTGAATGCCACGCCCACCCATACCGCCCCAAGCCCCATAGCCCCCCTTTCACCACCTTTTACATGCTTCGAGCTAGAGTCACCAATTTTGGTATGAAGGTAGCATTTGACATTCCACAAGGATCTGCAGCAAAAATTTGGATGCCACGCCCAACCATACCGCCCCCAGCCCCATAGCCCCCTGTCCCCACCTTATACAAACTTTGAGCTAGAGTCACCAAATTTGGTATGAAGGTAGCATTTGACATTCCACAAGGATCTGCAGCAAAAATTTGAATGCCACGCCCAACCATACCGCCCCCAGCCCCCCTTTCCCCACTTTTACAAACTTTGAGCTAGAGTCACCAAATTTGGAATGAAGGTAGCATTTGACATTCCACAAGGATCTGCAGCAAAAATTTGAATGCCACGCCCAACCATACCGCCCCCAGCCCCCCTTTCCCCACTTTATACAAACTTTGAGCTAGAGTCACCAAATTTGTTATGAAGATAGCAATTGACATTCCACAAAGATCTGCATCAAAAATTTGGATGCAATTCCACCTTTACCGCCCCCAGCCCCCATTTCCCCTTTTTATACAAACTTTGAGCTAGAGTCACCAAATTTGGTATGAAGGTAGCATTTGACATTCCACAAGGATCTGCAGCAAAAATTTGAATGCCACGCCCAACCATACCGCCCCCAGCCCCCCTTTCCCCACTTGTACAAACTTTGAGCTAGAGTCACCAAATTTGTTATGAAGATAGCAATTGACATTCCACAAAGATCTGCATCAAAAATTTGGATGCAATTCCACCCATACCGCCCCCAGCCCCCCTTTCCCCACTTAATACAAACTTCGAGCTAGAGTCACCAAATTTGGTATGAAGATAGCAATTAACATCCCACATGGATGGGCATCAAAATTTTTTATACTGGTATCGAGTATACCGCAGTCGGTTGCGTCCGACTGCAACGTTTCCACTTGTTTTGAATTAATTTCTTTGATTATTCCTCTATTAAATGCAAAAAGTTTCATGTGCCCGTTTTTGCCCCTTTTTTTTTAAATGTAAAAAAAGTGAAAAAAGTCTTAGGAAAAAAATGTGTTGCATGCATTTTTGGGCAATTTATGACATATAACCGTGAAAACCCATTTTTGTTGTTGTTGTTACGTTCGTTATTGTGAAGATACTTGACTTTTGTTTCTCATTCTGTAATGCTTACCTGAGATCATTTGTCAAATCCTGGTCCCTAAATTCAGGTGCAGTTACAGGATATACAAATAAATTACCAGGTACGCACCGAATACACAAATTGCGTTGGCGTACAACTAGTCACACATCCCATTCAGGTAGCCTCAAATCTTATTCGGACACGTGCCAAGTACCCAAATTGCATAAATTGACCTTATTGACCTGGACTTATACAAACAATAGGTAAATTTGTTAGGCATGAAAGCTAACTCTTTTCTTGAACCCTTAATCCAAACGGTATATATCAGGTAATAGATTAGACTATATAATGAAAAAAAAACTATAATCCTGGACTAGTCTACGACTGAAAGTTGGCGAGACAAGTACTGTTTTACACTTCAAACATGTCGTTGAGCAACCATAAATTATTTGACCTGTTTAGGAAGTCAACCACATTACAAAGTTTCACGGAAGCTGCCTTCGAAGAACTTGATAGTTTATACGGCAATATACAGAGAAGCGAAGATATAAAAAATAAACTCTGCATGATGTATGCCAGTCTAAACTCACGATGGATAAAAACAAACAGAATGACTGAGAGATTCAACACCAAACACCAGGACTGGCTTAATAGTGATACCATCCTGGGTACATTAACAGAAGATGAACCCAGCACATCCACCGGACGAGCAAGAGGAAGGCCGACTAAAGGCATGGAAGAGTGTTCAAATTTAACAAGAAAGAGGAAACTCGCTGATTCAACAAATGATTTATCTACGGAACATTTATCGGAAGCGCTGTCTATTAGATATACAAAGGATGTTGAAAAAGTAAGGTCACACATTACAAAAGCAGTTGCTATTGCAAGCCCACCGCGACTTCAAAGAATCAAGAAAAGCATTCCCACGCCCCCAAACACAAACCTTAAAAAGTATGGTCCCGAAGAAGCTTTGGCGTTGTTTATGGACTTAGAGCTTTCAAAAGAGAAATATGAGATACTACGGGCATCTTTGAGGCAACATGGAGCTGACATTTTACCGTGATACATACATGTTTCGAAAGAAAAATTAGATTCACGACCACTGCATACGGAGCTAACTGAAGTCTCTGTAAAAACTAACATGCAGGATCTAATGGACCATACAACAAAACGGCTGTTGGAGAGTCTTGCTGAAAATGTGGTTGAAGCTCTTCCTGAGAATCTGACATTGATCAGTAAATGGGGCTGCGATGGATCATCTGGACAAAGCGTGTATAAGCAAAGAATATCATCCGATGACGCTACAATATCGGACGGAAACATGTTTATGGCATCCGTTGTTCCTTTGCGGCTAAAGTCTGATGATTCTTTACACTGGAAAAATGAACGGCCGTCATCTGTACATTATTGCCGACCAATAATGTTTCAGTATGCAAGGGAATCGCCGGAACTCATACGAAACACAGTAAAGGATATTGAAGACCAAATAAGCAAGATTAAGCCAACAAAGTTCGAAATCAGTGAAGGAAAATACATTGAATGTAGTTACGAGTTCCACCTGACCATGGTTGACGGAAAAGTGGTCAACGAACTGACAATCACAAGGTC
This sequence comes from Scaptomyza flava, assembly GCA_030179655.1. Classification (NCBI taxonomy): domain Eukaryota; kingdom Metazoa; phylum Arthropoda; class Insecta; order Diptera; family Drosophilidae; genus Scaptomyza; species Scaptomyza flava. Next base: position 99,055 of record JARNME010000208.1, read on the forward strand.
ACCTTTGTCATGCCCAATTTGCAAAAAGACGCAAAAAAACTTCGACGATTTAAATGATTCTACAAATGAAGAGAATTATGAATTTGGGATCTCACCATTGCACGCAAGAATAAGATGTATGGAGTTCTTGTTAAAATTAGCGTATACGCTTCCACAAGAGGTTGAAAACTTTGACGAAAACACATCAAACAAAGATAAGGAAAATATCAGAAAGAAGCGAATACAGGATGCGTTTTTCAAACAAGTTGGACTTAAAGTAGACTGCCCCAAGTACGGATACGGAAACTCAAACGATGGAAACACTTCAAGGAGATTTTTTGAGAATGATGAAGCTGTAACTCAAATCACAGGGATAAACAACCAAATCGTTAAGAGATTGGGAACGATCTTAAATGTTTTGAACTGCAAGGAAAAAGTTGATTCTGCCAAATATGGAGAATATGCTTCAAAAACTGCATCACTTTTAGCAGAATTATATCCGCAGAAAAAGTTGACCCCGACAGTCCATAAAATATTGGCGCATGGCAAGGATATAATTGAGTATCAGTCTTTGCCAATTGGAGAGCTCTCTGAAGAAGCACAAGAGTCTCTTAATAAGTTTTATAAAAAATACAGATTGCTAAACACTTTCAAAGCTTCAAGGGTGAGACAAAATGAGGACCTCTTCAACATGTTAGCAGCATCTTCAGATCCACTAATTTCATCACTGAGGCATGTTAAGTCACGAAAAGAATTTGAAAATACTTATAGTTCAGAGATGATTTCTCTTTTATATATACCATCTTTTACGGATTGTGATGAATATTTTACAAAAAATTAAAAAAAATAAAAATAAAATAAATTAAATTATTTATAATTATTTTAATATTAATTTTAGATTATAAAAACCATTAAAACGAAACAATAAAAATCAAAAAATTTAAAAAATATTTTTTTTCCTTCCCGTAAAGTTGATTTTTCCACAAATTTCAACTTTGCATACCCATAAATAGGCACAGAAAAATCGTAGAATTAATTTCAAACGCTCATTTTATAGGTTGATTAATTATCTATCATATGCTTTTGTTCGATTGTTCGATTATCTCATTTGGCTCAAAAGTTATGATTTTTGATATGAAAAAACTCAAATGGCCCCACTGTGCGACGTTTTGAACGGATTTTTCGGAAGTTTGGTTGTTCAACACTAGTGTTGAAAGATTTGTCAGGGTAAGGGGATCTGTCTGTTTGGAATAAAGTTTCAGTTGATAAATTCTTTATTCGGTGTTGGTAGCTTTGTTGACCAGTTGTCTGCGTGCACTTTTCTGCGGTGCGCGCAGGCTCGAGTTTTTTGACGCGTTTGGACTACAGTTTCTGCAACTAGGCTTGTAAGTGTCTGCTTTCCCACAACCATAACAAAATACTCTGCGCTCTGCCATGCACTCTTGATACCGGTGACCTTTTTCCGCACAATTCCAACATGATATATCTACCGCTGCTACATCAAACTAAATATCAGACTCGTTTTTCACGTGAGACAACTCCTCACATTCAGTTTCTGACATGGCATTGACATGGCGAGGCATAAGTCTAGAAGAATGTACGGACTGTTTGGGTTTAGGTAAAGATTGTAAGAAAATCTCTCGAGTACGCACTAAATTTCGTAGAGCGTTCACGGAGCTAGCCGGCTCATACAATATATTATGTTGCACCTCATTCAATAAATTAGCTCTCAAGGTTTCTACCAAAGATTTTTCGGACATGGGCCCGGGCAGTTTGTCCGCTAGCGAAGCTATAACGCCATAAAAATCGTCAAACGATTCGTTTGGAAGCTGTTTACGGCGTTCTATTTCGGTTCGAATGTTTCGGTCCGTACGGTCGTCCTTAAATTGACCACGCAGAGCTACGCACAGTTCCGGCCAGTAAACCTCTGAAACGCTTTTGTGATATCGCCAGTACCATTCGCTGGCGCTTCCGTCGAACAGATTACATGCATATTTGGCTGTCAAATCAAAATTTCCATCCAAGGTTTGTTTGGTCAAGGTTTCTACCCGATATATAAAATCGTCGATGGACATGGTAGCCTTCCCAGTGAACCTAATTTTCCAATTTGCCATTATTTGACTAACCCGATCTGGTCGGATGCTTGAACCTACTTCACCCCTACTAGGCGCTGGTGCTGCGGAACACAATCTACTATCACCATGCATATGGTTTGCCGAAGGCGGTGAGTTATGGGTCTCTTCGGGAGTCCTTGCCGAATGACTATGAATTGATCCAGAGGTTGGCTGCATTGCCGTTGGCAGCCGAAGAAATTGCCCCATAGCTTGTGGCTCTACTTCAACCGAAGATTGCGGTTGCAATGTAGATAGGTTAACTAAATCTGCTGCTGGACTGATCCGTGGACTGACTGCTAAAGCTTGTAATATTTTATTGGTTTGCTCAGCTTAAGTACTAGCAATAAGTCGATAAGTAAACTGTTCCAACATGGCCACTCTTAAGGCTTCGGTGATTGATTGGGTCAACTCTGCCATATTCGGAATGTCTTGCTGTATGTTTGCTGGACCCTGAGATAGATTAGCTTCCTCGGGGTTGATCATTTCGTAGTCTTCAAAATTTTTAACTCGTCTCGCTTGCGATCTGGTCTGTAGGGACTGAAACGTGCTGGGCCACCTCGGATTTGAAGTGGATGGTCCGGTAGGACTAAGATTTTCAGTTGACGCTGAACTCAGTTGCGTCAGACTTTCTTGACATACAGGGCAGACTTTTCTTTTACCGACCTTGGTGTGGAAGCACGCTCGGTGAAAATTGTGTCTACACGAGGTTGCCAATAATTGGGCTTGATACACGATTACTTCTGAGCAAATACAACAGTGTTTCCCAGTGTCGCTGGATCTAGTTAAATTTTTGACGCTATGGGACAAAACCATATCGAAAAAGACAAGAAAATATATTTGTTTAAGTATAGTAGAGAACTATGATATCTCATAAAAGCTTTTTGGTTCTTAAAAATAATGCAAAATGAAAGAAAATTTTAAGTAATCAAAGTAACGATAATTGTCTGGGAATCATGCGAACAACAAAGAGTCGGAATAACTCTGTTACCCAAAAGCAATGTGTGAAAATACCTAATAAAAGTAAAAAGAAGGAAAAAGGAAGGTCATCTTGAGCCATACTTTTATATTGTGGCGGATTACAAAAAAAAATATTGCTTTGTCCTTGTCCAACAAATATGAATTAAGGCTTCGGTAGACCGAACGCTAGTACCTGTTAATAACAGAAGTACCGAATTGGTTTATGATAAGCTCAGATGAAAATAATTATAGGGGATGGCTGCAGCTAAATAATCCACAAATCCAATGTCCTACCTATAACACTCCACCGAATTATTTAAACTAGAGGTTGGGATGATAAAAAAAATTCTTAACTGTTTGTTTATTCGCGACGGATATATGTTTTATCTACAAGTTATCCTTGTCCAGGCAAAATTACTTAAGTTTTTGAAGAAAAAGGGAGGCTGGTAACTACTTAAAAAAGGTGTACCAATCGGGTTTTAATTATAAGTAACTGTAAATAATTATAAGGCATGACTGCAGCTCAATACTCCGCGAATTCAATAATAAACTTTCAATATATATAAAAATCTAATTGAAACAAGGATCGACTTATAAACTAGACTATGCCAACGGAGCTATAACCACTTAAAGTCATAACACGTCCAGTAAGGCTTAGTCCAGTCACAGATGCTATTCGGAATATTACGCTACATCAAGATATCACTGAGATATCTTCATGTAAAGCATTTGACCCAAATCTAAGGAAAGGAAAGAGTTAGAGCAGGGGTAAGAAAAACAATAGCATCGAATTACCACGGTAAGGTCAGTGTCAGGTGTTAGTCACTTTTATACCCTTAACCCATAAAATGGGTAAATAAGGGTATAATGGTTTTGTGCAAAAGTATGTAACAGGCAGAAGGAAGCATCTCCGACCCTATAAAGTATATATATTCTTGATCAGCATCAACAGCCGAGACGATATAGCCATGTCCGTCTGTCCGTCTGTCTGTCCGTCTGTCCGTCTGTATGAACGCGTGGATCTCAGAGACTACAAGAGATAGAGACTTCTGATTTTGTATTTAAGTTCTCCTATACCATGAGCAGAACAAGTTTGCTTCAAATTATCGATAACTATTCTGGTTTCCGAAATACACATAATATCGATAACAATAAAATATCTAATTTGGAAAATCTAAAAATGAGGGTTAAAGTAATGGATAATGATAGAACTTTTCTGAAAATTTCGTCCAAATCGGTTGAGAAACACCGGAGATATTGAACTTAATCGATGGAAGCTAAGCCAGTATACCAAAGTCTTATATAAATTAAATATATTTATTGCAACTGGGTTCAGGGTATCTTCTAGTCGGGCTCTCCCGACTAGAGCCTTCTTACTTGTTCTACCTAAGGTTGGGGGTTAACCTAACGTCGTTAAACGAACGTTGTAGCATGTTACGTTGATCTAGCTCCGGCTGTATGGTTGGTAGATGGGGCAGGCTCAAAGTTTTTTTTTCATTGCACTACATTCTCGCGGTGCTACTATTAATTTCATGTAATCGCGTGCGGACCATGGTAATATCGGCTAAATTAAGAAGAAAAAGAAGGGGGAAAAGAGGGACAGGGTATGTGGTATTTCTCATAATTGGCGACACTGTAGGGTTGTCGTTTGGCTGTGCTGGACCGATGTTGCTGTCACAGCTGTTGCCCACCCTTCCATGATCATCATAATCCGGCAATACAATGTAGTTGATGACCCCTTATCAAACGACCACCTAAATTATTCTCCTTCCCTTATGCCGCGACATGATTCCCATAAAAAGGAAGAACTTAAAGATTCATTTTACTAAACGTTATAAGCAATAAATTTATTTATATTAAGCATGATGATTTAGTTCTTAGTTCCTAGTAATATAATATTTATTAATTAACTTTATCATCTAATTTAACATTTATCTAAAATTTATTTATTTGTTTCAAAAATCTTTTATTCGAAATTCAATTAAGTTCAGATCAGCAATTCTCTTAACTTATTTATTTATTTTTATTTATTTATTTTTTGTAATTATTTTAGTTTATAGTAAAAAATAATAATTCAATATATAACTAAATAAATTGTTTGATTATATTTTTATTTTGTTTTCTTTTTTTCTTTTTATTTTTATTTTTATTTTCTCTATTACTTTAATTCATTTAAAGTAAAATACAATAAAAATAAGAAAAAACAAAGAATTGATTTAAAGGATTGTTTTAAGGTAGGGTTTTTTTTTATTTTTATATATATTCAGTTTAGGCGGCAACAATTAGTTAAATTCATATTTATGTTTTATAGTATTGCAGGTGATTAAGTGATTTTTCTCGGTGGCATACTTCCAGGCTTATTCTGCAAAGCTTAAGCACAACTACCTTTGGCGCGATCGCAAGCTTGAAAGCTCTTCTTAAATTTTGCTTCTCTTATTTATAGTGTTAAGAGAGCGGCTTTGCACATTTTTTTTTTCTTTCTTTCTTTACTACAATATTTGTTTAAATTCTCACTATCACCGTATCACTTGATCACTTGCTATATGAATAGATAATAAAAGGGGTTATTAATAAAGGTCTTGAGAGATGCACTTACATTTTCTCCTCGACGTCCAAAAGATATTTTGCCGCGATGAGAGCTGCATCAAGAGTATTTTATTCTTTTTAAGCTGTGGGGGGTTTGGTGAATAGGGTATGATGTTTTGATAGTTATGTTCTGTATTATTTCGTTTATTTCAGCTTTTATTTGGTTTAGTTGTAACCTTTTGTTTTATTTTGAACTGAACTGAATTTAGAATACAAGATAACTTGACACATTATTTTTCTAAAGATTTTTTTTTTTTTTTGTAATTAAAGCTTTTATGGCTGAAAGGACAGATCTATTGACTCTTTCAGAGGCATTAGCCTGGGGTGAATACAACGCTGTATATGTATGGCAAATATTATATTTTTCTAGCAAGGAATTGAATATTTTTGACTTAAACTGAACTCCATTGTCAGAGACGACAGTTTCCGGAATTCCGAAACAATGGAACAGATCTTCTTCCATGTAGTTCCTGACAGCTTCTGCAGTAATTTTCTTGACAGGCTTTAAAAATGGAAATTTTGACATATGGTCTAATACGACAAATATTCCGACATTTCCAGATTTACTGCGCGGATAGGGTCCTAGAAAATCTATGTACAACTTCTGAAAGAAACTCAATGACTGGCCTGCGTGTCCCAATGATGGCTTCAGCCGTGTGTTCTGCTCTGCAAAAAATAGAGTCGTTTTCGATTTTAAGATCTGGCAAGGACGAATGGTTCTGACGAATTTTTTCTTGAGATCCGTATACTCAGTGGACTTAAACTCGGGCGAATCTAAGTCAACTATAAGACTATTTAGTGAGATAGACGACAGATCTTCAGTATAAGTACGCGATAGTGCATTCGGCACAATGTTTGACTTCCTTTCTTGTGCTGAATTTTAAATGTAAAACCTTGTAGTTTAAGAGACCATCTAGCCAATCGCGAACTGAGGTCTGCCTGCGTCATAAGCCATTTTAAAGAGGCATGATCAGTAATAACAGTAAACTCCTGGACTTCAACATAAGCTCTAAATTTTTAAAGACTCGAAAGCCCGTTGAGCGTCTTCAGTCCATTCAAACTTCCGCTTTGACTTAAGGGTATCCGACAGTGGCGACGAAATAGCGGCATAGTTCCTGATAAATTTATGGTACCAACCTGTCATGCCAAGAAACCTGCGAACTTGTTTATTTGAACGCGGTATCGGAAAATCTTTAACGGCTGATATTTTGTCGGGATCAGTGCTAATGAGGCTATTGCCAATTACGTGTCCTAAATATTTGACTGCTCGTCGGCAAAATTTGCTTTTTTCGACATTAAGAGTGAGATTGGCTCGAGTAAAATGAGAAGCCATAATCGACAAAACATCGAGATGACGCTCAAAGGTATCTGATATAATTAGTAAGTCATCCAAGTAGATGAACACCTCATTGCGCAAATGCGCGGGGACTATTTTGTCCATTAGCCGAGACATAGTAAGGGGAGCATTAGTCAGACAAATGGCATAACAACAAATTCATATAACGGACGACCCGGAACTGTAAAAGCAGTCTTGTCTCTAGAGTTCGGATCGAGAGGTATTTGCCAGAAGGCATCTTTTAGATCAAGACTTGTAACATACTCCGCTTTCGGCAATCTGCTTAAAATACCGTCAATCGAAGGCATTGGATACGCGTCTTTGACAGTTACATCATTACCTTTCGGCTATCAATACAAAGTCTGACTTTTCCAGGTTTCTTTACTAATACCACAGGAGATGACCATGAGCTATTAGACTCTTGAATTACTCCCAATTGTAGCATCCTGTCCAATTCTTCGTACATAAGCTTCTCAGTTGCAGGTGACACGGCATAGTGACGTTGTTTGATCGGCTTAGCATGTGCTACATCTATTACATGAACGATTAATGAGGTCCTACCTAATCCTTTTTGGGCAAATGAAGGGAATAACTCAATCGTTTTTTGCAATTGGTGGCGCTGAGCAGGCGTGATTTCTTTCATTGTAGGATTTTCAAGCGCAGATATAACAAAATTTTGGGCCATAAGGTGTACTGGTAATAGATCAAAAGCTGTCCAAAAATCAATACCTAGGTAAAGATCAGCAGCTAAAGACGGCACTAAATACAAACATATATTTTTAGTTTCGCCTCGGTACGCTACTTCTGTTACCAGTTTACCTATAATTGGTTGCTTCTTCCCGTCAACTGTTTTTACTTTCGATAACATTGGCTTATAACTCAAATTTTCGAGCAGAAGTTCACCAGCAAGTTTTCCACCGATACAGCTAATAGAAGCTCCAGTGTCCATTAAACCAACTATGGTTCTTCCAAAAAGCAATACCTGAGCATGCGGGCGCAAGTCGTTTGGAATTGCTACTATCGAGGCTAAGATAGAATTTTGTTCTACACGACGCTTTCATTTAAAATCTGTTTGGTGACGCACAGTGGCGCCCGTAGAACAAGTCAAGTGTCAAAAATCAAAAATTGCATGTGCCTCTAAAAAATATTTAATGAACCTACTTTATAGGAAATTTTCCAGCGATTTCAAATCTGCAATCCATAATGTAACCGGATTTTTTGTTTAGAAGATATAGCTTTTCAAAGTTGTCTGATTTTTTGTGTTACATAAAAATCACAATTTTAAGGTAATTTGGTCGGCTTTGAGATACAATATCTCAAAAACTAAGTTACGGATCGTCATTATTTTTGGTTCTATTGATAGATCTATTTATTAAGAAAAGAATAAAAAAAAATTATACTGTTTGCTTTGCGTTTGGCCAGGCAATTCAATATTTACCAACTATCCACTTTTTCACTATTTCTCAACTTTGGTGGAAAATAAAAAAAATTATATCACATTATATCGGCTATTTTTATACTCGATACCGAAGGTAAAGAGTATATTGGGTTTGTGCAATGTCCGTCATGGTGTCTGTCCGTCTGTCCGTCTGTATGAACGCAACTTTTTTCCACACCCTTCAAGCTAGAGACTTGAAACTTTCCAATTCTCTTTATCTATGGGATAGTAAATTAAAGTGTCAAGATGGGGGTTCTACGATAACTGGGGGGCTCGCAAATCGATAAATTCGATAACTCAAAACCGATAAATCCACATATTTCGCACATCCTGACAGCTAGAACTACCAAATTTGGTGAGAAGATAGCTACTAGCAACCCCAAAAAAACTGCATCAAAAATTTTGGAGCCCCGCCTACCCATTCCGCCCCCAGCCCCCCCGCATTTTAAAGTCAAAAAAGCCTCCCACAGTTTTTGAGCTATAGCCACCAAATTTGGTGCCAAGATAGGTGATGATGACCCCCCAAAAACTGCATCCAAAGTTTGGATGCCACGCGCACCAATACCGCACTAGCCACCCCCATCTGCCCCAACACTTCGTCAAAAACGGGAATGCGTGTATCTTCCAGAGTAGTGGAGCTAGAGCCACCAAATTTGGTAGGAAGATAGCTGGCAACAACCCCAAAAGAATTGCATCAAAGTTTTGGAGCCACGCCCACCCATTCCGCCCCCAGCCCCCCCGCATTTTGAAATCAGAAAAGCCTATATCTCCCACAGTTTTTTAGCTAGAGTCACCAAATTTGGTGCCAAGATAGGTGATGATGACCCCCCAAAAGCTGCATCAAAAGTTTGGATGCCACGCCTACCAATACCGCCCTAGCCACCCCCATCTGCCCCAACGCTTCGTCAAAAACGGGAATGCGTGTATCTTCCAGAGTAGTGGAGCTAGAGCCACCACATTTGGTAGGAAGATAGCTGGCAACAACCCCAAAAGAATTGCATCAAAGTTTTGGAGCCTTGCCCAACCATTCCGCCCCCCTTACCCCACCTTATACAAACTTTGAGCTAGAGTCACCAAATTTGGTATGAAGGTAGCATTTGGCATTCCACAAGGATCTGCAGCAAAAATTTGATGCCACGCCCAACCATACCGCCCCCAGCCCCCCTTTCCCCATTTTATACAAACTTCGAGCTAGAGTCACCAAATTTGGTATGAAGGTAGCATTTGACATCCCACATGGATCGGCAGCAAAAATTTGAATGCCACGCCCACCCATACCGCCCCAAGCCCCATAGCCCCCCTTTCACCACCTTTTACATGCTTCGAGCTAGAGTCACCAATTTTGGTATGAAGGTAGCATTTGACATTCCACAAGGATCTGCAGCAAAAATTTGGATGCCACGCCCAACCATACCGCCCCCAGCCCCATAGCCCCCTGTCCCCACCTTATACAAACTTTGAGCTAGAGTCACCAAATTTGGTATGAAGGTAGCATTTGACATTCCACAAGGATCTGCAGCAAAAATTTGAATGCCACGCCCAACCATACCGCCCCCAGCCCCCCTTTCCCCACTTTTACAAACTTTGAGCTAGAGTCACCAAATTTGGTATGAAGGTAGCATTTGACATTCCACAAGGATCTGCAGCAAAAATTTGAATGCCACGCCCAACCATACCGCCCCAGCCCCCCTTTCCTCACTTTTACAAACTTTGAGCTAGAGTCACCAAATTTGTTATGAAGATAGCAATTGACATTCCACAAAGATCTGCATCAAAAATTTGGATGCAATTCCACCTTTACCGCCCCCAGCCCCCCTTTCCGCACTTAATACAAACTTTGAGCTAGAGTCACCAAATTTGGTATGAAGGTAGCATTTGACATTCCACAAGGATCTGCAGCAAAAATTTGAATGCCACGCCCAACCATACCGCCCCCAGCCCCCCTTTCCCCACTTGTACAAACTTTGAGCTAGAGTCACCAAATTTGTTATGAAGATAGCAATTGACATTCCACAAAGATCTGCATCAAAAATTTGGATGCAATTCCACCCATACCGCCCCCAGCCCCCCTTTCCCCACTTAATACAAACTTCGAGCTAGAGTCACCAAATTTGGTATGAAGATAGCATTTGACATCCCACATGGATCGGCAGCAAAAATTTGAATGCCACGCCCAACCATACCGCCCCCAGCCCCCCTTTCCCCATTTATACAAACTTCGAGCTAGAGTCACCAAATTTGGTATGAAGGTAGCATTTGACATCCCACATGGATCGGCAGCAAAAATTTGAATGCCACGCCCACCCATACCGCCCCAAGCCCCATAGCCCCCCTTTCACCACCTCTTACATGCTTCGAACTAGAGTCATCAATTTTGGTATGAAGGTAGCATTTGACATTCCACAAGGATCTGCAGCAAAAATTTGGATGCCACGCCCAACCATACCGCCCCCAGCCCCATAGCCCCCTGTCCCCACCTTATACAAACTTTGAGCTAGAGTCACCAAATTTGGTATGAAGGTAGCATTTGACATTCCACAAGGATCTGCAGCAAAAATTTGAATGCCACGCCCAACCATACCGCCCCCAGCCCCCCTTTCCCCACTTTTACAAACTTTGAGCTAGAGTCACCAAATTTGGTATGAAGGTAGCATTTGACATTCCACAAGGATCTGCAGCAAAAATTTGAATGCCACGCTCAACCATACCGCCCCAGCCCCCCTTTCCTCACTTTTACAAACTTTGAGCTAGAGTCACCAAATTTGTTATGAAGATAGCAATTGACATTCCACAAAGATCTGCATCAAAAATTTGGATGCAATTCCACCTTTACCGCCCCCAGCCCCCCTTTCCCCTTTTTATACAAACTTTGAGCTAGAGTCACCAAATTTGGTATGAAGGTAGCATTTGACATTCCACAAGGATCTGCAGCAAAAATTTGAATGCCACGCCCAACCATACCGCCCCCAGCCCCCCTTTCCCCACTTGTACAAACTTTGAGCTAGAGTCACCAAATTTGTTATGAAGATAGCAATTGACATTCCACAAAGATCTGCATCAAAAATTTGGATGCAATTCCACCCATACCGCCCCCAGCCCCCCTTTCCCCACTTAATACAAACTTCGAGCTAGAGTCACCAAATTTGGTATGAAGATAGCAATTAACATCCCACATGGATGGGCATCAAAATTTTTAATACTGGTATCGAGTATACCGCAGTCGGTTGCGTCCGACTGCAACGTTTCCACTTGTTTTAAATTAATTTCTTTGATTATTCCTCTATTAAATGCAAAAAGTTTCATGTGCCCGTTTTTGCCCCTTTTTTTTAAATGTAAAAAAAGTGAAAAAAGTCATAGGAAAAAAATGTGTTGCATGCATTTTTGGGCAATTTATGACATATAACCGTGAAAACCCATTTTTGTTGTTGTTGTTACGTTCGTTATTGTGAAGATACTTGACTTTTGTTTTTCATTCTGTAATGCTTACCTGAGATCATTTGTCAAATCCTGGTCCCTAAATTCAGGTGCAGTTACAGGATATACAAATAAATTACCAGGTACGCACCGAATACACAAATTGCGTTGGCGTACAACTAGTCACACATCCCATTCAGGTAGGCACAAATCTTATTCGGACACGTGCCAAGTACCCAAATTGCATAAATTGACCTTATTGACCTGGACTTATACAAACAATAGGTAAATTTGTTAGGCATGAAAGCTAACTCTTTTCTGAACCCTTAATCCAAACGGTATATATCAGGTAATAGATTAGACTATATAATGAAAAAAAAACTATAATCCTGGACTAGTCTACGACTGAAAGTTGGCGAGACAAGTACTGTTTTACACTTCAAACATGTCGTTGAGCAACCATAAATTATTTGACCTGTTTAGGAAGTCAACCACATTACAAAGTTTCACGGAAGCTGCCTTCGAAGAACTTGATAGTTTATACGGCAATATACAGAGAAGCGAAGATATAAAAAATAAACTCTGCATGATGTATGCCAGTCTAAACTCACGATGGATAAAAACAACAGAATGACTGAGAGATTCAACACCAAACACCAGGACTGGCTTAATAGTGATACCATCCTGGGTACATTAACAGAAGATGAACCCAGCACATCCACCGGACGAGCAAGAGGAAGGCCGACTAAAGGCATGGAAGAGTGTTCAAGTTTAACAAGAAAGAGGAAACTCGCTGATTCAACAAATGATTTATCTACGGAACATTTATCGGAAGCGCTGTCTATTAGATATACAAAGGATGTTGAAAAAGTAAGGTCACACATTACAAAAGCAGTTGCTATTGCAAGCCCACCGCGACTTCAAAGAATCAAGAAAAGCATTCCCACGCCCCCAAACACAAACCTTACAAAGTATGGTCCCGAAGAAGCTTTGGCGTTGTTTATGGACTTAGAGCTTTCAAAAGAGATATATGAGATTCTACGGGCATCTTGAGGCAACATGGAGCTGACATTTTACCGTGATACATACATGTTTCGAAAGAAAAATTAGATTCACGACCACTGCATACGGAGCTAACTGAAGTCTCTGTAAAAACTAACATGCAGGATCTAATGGACCATACAACAAAACGGCTGTTGGAGAGTCTTGCTGAAAATGTGGTTGAAGCTCTTCCTGAGAATCTGACATTGATCAGTAAATGGGGCTGCGATGGATCATCTGGACAAAGCAAAGAATATCATCCGATGACGCTACAATATCGGACGGAAACATGTTTATGGCATCCGTTGTTCCTTTGCGGCTAAAGTCTGATGATTCTTTACACTGGAAAAATGAACGGCCGTCATCTGTACATTATTGCCGACCAATAATGTTTCAGTATGCAAGGGAATCGCCGGAACTCATACGAAACACAGTAAAGGATATTGAAGACCAAATAAGCAAGATTAAGCCAACAAAGTTCGAAATCAGTGAAGGAAAATACATTGAATGTAGTTACGAGTTCCACCTGACCATGGTTGACGGAAAAGTGGTCAACGAACTGACAATCACAAGGTCACCTTTGTCATGCCCAATTTGCAAAAAGACGCAAAACAACTTCGACGATTTAAATGATTCTACAAATGAAGAGAATTATGAATTGGGATCTCACCATTGCACGCAAGAATAAGATGTATGGAGTTCTTGTTAAAATTAGCGTATACGTTTCCACAAGAGGTTGAAAACTTTGACGAAAACACATCAAACAAAGATAAGGAAAATATCAGAAAGAAGCGAATACAGGATGCGTTTTTCAAACAAGTTGGACTTAAAGTAGACTGCCCCAAGTACGGATACGGAAACTCAAACGATGGAAACACTTCAAGGAGATTTTTTGAGAATGATGAAGCTGTAACTCAAATCACAGGGATAAACAACCAAATCGTTAAGAGATTGGGAACGATCTTAAATGTTTTGAACTGCAAGGAAAAAGTTGATTCTGCCAAATATGGAGAATATGCTTCAAAAACTGCATCACTTTTAGCAGAATCATATCCGCAGAAAAAGTTGACCCCGACAGTCCATAAAATATTGGCGCATATGGCAAGGATATAATTGAGTATCAGTCTTTGCCAATTGGAGAGCTCTCTGAAGAAGCACAAGAGTCCCTTAATAAGTTTTATAAAAAATACAGATTGCTAAACACTTTCAAAGCTTCAAGGGTGAGACAAAATGAGGACCTCTTCAACATGTTAGCAGCATCTTCAGATCCACTAATTTCATCACTGAGGCATGTTAAGTCACGAAAAGAATTTGAAAATACTTATAGTTCAGAGATGATTTCTCTTTTAGATATACCATCTTTTACGGATTGTGATGAATATTTTACAAAAAATTAATAAAAAAAAAAAAAAAAAAAAAATTATTTTTAATTATTTTAATATTAATTTTAGATTATAAAAACCATTAAAACGAAACAATAAAAATCAAAAAATTTAAAAAATATTTTTTTTCCTTCCCGTAAAGTTGATTTTTCCACAAATTTCAACTTTGCATACCCATAAATAGGCACAGAAAAATCGTAGAATTAATTTCAAACGCTCATTTTATAGGTTGATTAATTATCTATCATATGCTTTTGTTCGATTGTTCGATTATCTCATTTGGCTCAAAAGTTATGATTTTTGATATGAAAAAACTCAAATGGCCCCACTCTGCGACGTTTTGAACGGATTTTTCGGAAGTTTGGTTGTTCAACACTAGTGTTGAAAGATTTGTCAGGGTAAGGGGATCTGTCTGTTTGGAATAAAGTTTCAGTTGATAAATTCTTTATTCGGTGTTGGTAGCTTTGTTGACCAGTTGTCTGCGTGCACTTTTCTGCGGTGCGCGCAGGCTCGAGTTTTTTGACGCGTTTGGACTACAGTTTCTGCAACTAGGCTTGTAAGTGTCTGCTTTCCCACAACCATAACAAAATACTCTGCGCTCTGCCATGCACTCTTGATACCGGTGACCTTTTTCCGCACAATTCCAACATGATATATCTACCGCTGCTACATCAAACTAATATCAGGCTCGTTTTTCACGTGAGACAACTCCTCACATTCAGTTTCTGACATGGCATTGACATGGCGAGGCATAAGTCTAGAAGAAGGTACGGACTGTTTGGGTTTAGGTAAAGATTGTAAGAAAATCTCTCGAGTACGCACTAAATTTCGTAGAGCGTTCACGGAGCTAGCCGGCTCATACAATATATTATGTTGCACCTCATTCAATAAATTAGCTCTCAAGGTTTCTACCAAAGATTTTTCGGACATGGGCCCGGGCAGTTTGTCCGCTAGCGAAGCTATAACGCCATAAAAATCGTCAAACGATTCGTTTGGAAGCTGTTTACGGCGTTCTATTTCGGTTCGAATGTTTCGGTCCGTACGGTCGTCCTTAAATTGACCACGCAGAGCTACGCACAGTTCCGGCCAGTAAACCTCTGAAACGCTTTTGTGATATCGCCAGTACCATTCGCTGGCGCTTCCGTCGAACAGATTACATGCATATTTGGCTGTCAAATCAAAATTTCCATCCAAGGTTTGTTTGGTCAAGGTTTCTACCCGATATATAAAATCGTCGATGGACATGGTAGCCTTCCCAGTGAACCTAATTTTCCAATTTGCCATTATTTGACTAACCCGATCTGGTCGGATGCTTGAACCTACTTCACCCCTACTAGGCGCTGGTGCTGCGGAACACAATCTACTATCACCATGCATATGGTTTGCCGAAGGCGGTGAGTTATGGGTCTCTTCGGGAGTCCTTGCCGAATGACTATGAATTGATCCAGAGGTTGGCTGCATTGCCGTTGGCAGCCGAAGAAATTGCCCCATAGCTTGTGGCTCTACTTCAACCGAAGATTGCGGTTGCAATGTAGATAGGTTAACTAAATCTGCTGCTGGACTGATCCGTGGACTGACTGCTAAAGCTTGTAATATTTTATTGGTTTGCTCAGCTTAAGTACTAGCAATAAGTCGATAAGTAAACTGTTCCAACATGGCCACTCTTAAGGCTTCGGTGATTGATTGGGTCAACTCTGCCATATTCGGAATGTCTTGCTGTATGTTTGCTGGACCCTGAGATAGATTAGCTTCCTCGGGGTTGATCATTTCGTAGTCTTCAAAATTTTTAACTCGTCTCGCTTGCGATCTGGTCTGTAGGGACTGAAACGTGCTGGGCCACCTCGGATTTGAAGTGGATGGTCCGGTAGGACTAAGATTTTCAGTTGACGCTGAACTCAGTTGCGTCAGACTTTCTTGACATACAGGGCAGACTTTTCTTTTACCGACCTTGGTGTGGAAGCACGCTCGGTGAAAATTGTGTCTACACGAGGTTGCCAATAATTGGGCTTGATACACGATTACTTCTGAGCAAATACAACAGTGTTTCCCAGTGTCGCTGGATCTAGTTAAATTTTTGACGCTATGGGACAAAACCATATCGAAAAAGACAAGAAAATATATTTGTTTAAGTATAGTAGAGAACTATGATATCTCATAAAAGCTTTTTGGTTCTTAAAAATAATGCAAAATGAAAGAAAATTTTAAGTAATCAAAGTAACGATAATTGTCTGGGAATCATGCGAACAACAAAGAGTCGGAATAACTCTGTTACCCAAAAGCAATGTGTGAAAATACCTAATAAAAGTAAAAAGAAGGAAAAAGGAAGGTCATCTTGAGCCATACTTTTATATTGTGGCGGATTACAAAAAAAAATATTGCTTTGTCCTTGTCCAACAAATATGAATTAAGGCTTCGGTAGACCGAACGCTAGTACCTGTTAATAACAGAAGTACCGAATTGGTTTATGATAAGCTCAGATGAAAATAATTATAGGGGATGGCTGCAGCTAAATAATCCACAAATCCAATGTCCTACCTATAACACTCCACCGAATTATTTAAACTAGAGGTTGGGATGATAAAAAAAATTCTTAACTGTTTGTTTATTCGCGACGGATATATGTTTTATCTACAAGTTATCCTTGTCCAGGCAAAATTACTTAAGTTTTTGAAGAAAAAGGGAGGCTGGTAACTACTTAAAAAAGGTGTACCAATCGGGTTTAATTATAAGTAACTGTAATAATTATAAGGCATGACTGCAGCTCAATACTCCGCGAATTCAATAATAAACTTTCAATATATATAAAAATCTAATTGAAACAAGGATCGACTTATAAACTAGACTATGCCAACGGAGCTATAACCACTTAAAGTCATAACACGTCCAGTAAGGCTTAGTCCAGTCACAGATGCTATTCGGAATATTACGCTACATCAAGATATCACTGAGATATCTTCATGTAAAGCATTTGACCCAAATCTAAGGAAAGGAAAGAGTTAGAGCAGGGGTAAGAAAAACAATAGCATCGAATTACCACGGTAAGGTCAGTGTCAGGTGTTAGTCACTTTTTATACCCTTAACCCATAAAATGGGTAAATAAGGGTATAATGGTTTTGTGCAAAAGTATGTAACAGGCAGAAGGAAGCATCTCCGACCCTATAAAGTATATATATTCTTGATCAGCATCAACAGCCGAGACGATATAGCCATGTCCGTCTGTCCGTCTGTCTGTCCGTCTGTCCGTCTGTATGAACGCGTGGATCTCAGAGACTACAAGAGATAGAGACTTCTGATTTTGTATTTAAGTTCTCCTATACCACGAGCAGAACAAGTTTGCTTCAAATTATCGATAACTATTCTGGTTTCCGAAATACACATAATATCGATAACAATAAAATATCTAATTTGGAAAATCTAAAAATGAGGGTTAAAGTAATGGATAATGATAGAACTTTTCTGAAAATTTCGTCCAAATCGGTTGAGAAACACCGGAGATATTGAACTTAATCGATGGAAGCTAAGCCAGTATACCAAAGTCTTATATAAATTAAATATATTTATTGCAACTGGGTTCAGGGTATCTTCTAGTCGGGCTCTCCCGACTAGAGCCTTCTTACTTGTTCTACCTAAGGTTGGGGTTAACCTAACGTCGTAAACGAACGTTGTAGCATGTTACGTTGATCTAGCTCCGGCTGTATGGTTGGTAGATGGGGCAGGCTCAAAGTTTTTTTTTCATTGCACTACATTCTCGCGGTGCTAAGGGGGAAAAGAGGGACAGGGTATGTGGTATTTCTCATAATTGGCGACACTGTAGGGTTGTCGTTTGGCTGTGCTGGACCGATGTTGCTGTCACAGCTGTTGCCCACCCTTCCATGATCATCATAATCCGGCAATACAATGTAGTTGATGACCCCTTATCAAACGACCACCTAAATTATTCTCCTTCCCTTATGCCGCGACATGATTCCCATAAAAAGGAAGAACTTAAAGATTCATTTTACTAAACGTTATAAGCAATAAATTTATTTATATTAAGCATGATGATTTAGTTCTTAGTTCCTAGTAATATAATATTTATTAATTAACTTTATCATCTAATTTAACATTTATCTAAAATTTATTTATTTGTTTCAAAAATCTTTTATTCGAAATTCAATTAAGTTCAGATCAGCAATTCTCTTAACTTATTTATTTATTTTTATTTATTTATTTTTTGTAATTATTTTAGTTTATAGTAAAAAATAATAATTCAATATATAACTAAATAAATTGTTTGATTATATTTTTATTTTGTTTTCTTTTTTTCTTTTATTTTATTTTTATTTTCTCTATTACTTTAATTCATTTAAAGTAAAATACAATAAAAATAAGAAAAAACAAAGAATTGATTTAAAGGATTGTTTTAAGGTAGGGTTTTTTTTTATTTTTATATATATTCAGTTTAGGCGGCAACAATTAGTTAAATTCATATTTATGTTTTATAGTATTGCAGGTGATTAAGTGATTTTTCTCGGTGGCATACTTCCAGGCTTATTCTGCAAAGCTTAAGCACAACTACCTTTGGCGCGATCGCAAGCTTGAAAGCTCTTCTTAAATTTTGCTTCTCTTATTTATAGTGTTAAGAGAGCGGCTTTGCACATTTTTTTTTTTCTTTCTTTCTTTTACTACAATATTTGTTTAAATTCTCACTATCACCGTATCACTTGATCACTTGCTATATGAATAGATAATAAAAGGGGTTATTAATAAAGGTCTTGAGAGATGCACTTACATTTTCTCCTCGACGTCCAAAAGATATTTTGCCGCGATGAGAGCTGCATCAAGAGTATTTTATTCTTTTTAAGCTGTGGGGGGTTTGGTGAATAGGGTATGATGTTTTGATAGTTATGTTCTGTATTATTTCGTTTATTTCAGCTTTTATTTGGTTTAGTTGTAACCTTTTGTTTTATTTTGAACTGAACTGAATTTAGAATACAAGATAACTTGACACATTATTTTTCTAAAGATTTTTTTTTTTTTTTTTTTGTAATTTAATTAATTAGACTTATTTTTAACATTTTGACTTTCCATCTGGAACATGAGTGTTTTAACTTTTTCTTTCATTTTTTCCGTCTGCTATGTTATTTAAGTAATAATAAGGTTTTAAGCAAGACGTGTTTTAAGTCACCACGTGCAATTCGGTTTTAGTAAATGCTTGTTGCAGTGTATGTCTATGCGCTGTTCATATCACTGTGATATTATATAACTTGTCTTTCGGTTTCATTTGTCTTTTTATGTGCACGTTTTTATAAATTTTATTATAATAAAAAAAAATCGAGTTTGTAGCCATAGTTAATCACTTCTTTGGTTTTCGTAATTTAACATAGCGTAGTTTTAAATTGTTACTTTAGTCCGATTTTATAAAAGAAATAGAAATCGGCACTTGGTCACCGCTGGGGCTGCTGTGGACGGGTTGTCGCTCATTTGAAAACGACAGAAGGGTTATGTTGAGCCACTCCGCGTGGTTTCGTGGTCTCAGAGTTTCGGATTGCATAATTGCCTTCTCCTCTTTAGGCAACCAGGTGATTTAGTTAGTGGCGACTCAATAGTGTGTCTTCTTTTTGTTACACATTGTGAGCCGATTATGGTTTTTGATTTTATAAAATTCGCGATTGCAAATTAAAAATTTTCGATTTGCAGACTGTACGGCTCCCGAATTTATTTCTCCGACGCGCCGTCTGGCCGCCACGAGATCCAAAAACTCTCTCTTCTTGAAACAATGCTTAGCACCCGAGATGTCGTCCGATCTTGCCGAACTATTTCGGCAAAAAAAAACAACAACAAAAAATGCAAGAGTTGCAATTTTTTAATAGTGAGCAAGCAACTAAACGAGCCCCTTTCCCTATAGGTGGCGCTAGCCAAAAGCTTAGCTTGTTTCGTACATGATTCGAATCGCATAATTCTAGGCAAAAAAAAAAATTGTGAGGCAAGCGCACTACAAGCAGCAGGAGACTACAATGCCAAGCTTACACTCTGGGGATCTCGTCTAGTGAATCCAAAAGGAAAGCAGCTCTACAATGCAATTATAAAAGCTAACAACAAGCTCGTCCACGTTTCTCCTGGCAGACCAACATACTGGCCGACAGATCCCAAAAAACTACCCGATTTGATTGACTTTGCAGTTACAAAAAACATTTCGCGTAGACTGATAAGTGCAGAGTGCCTTTCGGATCTATCATCCGATCACTCGCCAGTCCTAATAAATCTGCAGCAACACCCTGAATTCATAAATCGACCCAGTAAGTTAACTTCACATAAAACTAACTGGCTCAGATACAAAAAATATATAAGCTCACACATTGAGCTCAAGCCACGTCTCGTTGATGTTGCTGACATTGATAGTTTTGTTAACACTCTGGAGACTGTCTTCATCGCCGCAGCTCGCACCGCTACGCCTCAAACACCAAAAACAATACACAACCAAAGGACAACAAATCTACAAATTGAACAGCTCGTTCTTGAAAAGCGGCGCTTACGACGTGACTGGCAATCAAACAGATCGCCATCGGCAAAGCAAAAACTAAAAGACGCCACACGTAAACTCACTAAAGCGTTACAAATCGAGGACGAGCGTTACATCGAGCAGTTATCAACCACCAGTACGAAAAACTCATTGTGGAGAGCTCACCCAACTCTAAGCTCACCAACAGAAACAGTAATGCCTATAAGAAGCTTAGCAGGCGGCTGGGCTCGCAGCGATGAAGAAAGAGCTAACACATTTGCTACTCATCTCCAAAAAGTGTTCCAACCTAACCCTGCAACAAATACGTTTGCACTACCGAGTGCTTCAAACGGCTCTCAGTTTCAACATGATCCAATCATGTTTCGCCCGAATGAAATCGTTAGAATCATTAAAGAGCATCTGAGCCCAAAAAAATCTCTAGGAGGTGACCCAAAGATGATTATTGAGCTTCCTTACTGTGCGATCTGCATAATTCCCCAGCTCTTCAATACTATCACCAAACTTGGCCACTATCCAGACAGATGGAAAAAGTCAATTATCATTATGATACCAAAGCCTGGAAAAGATCACACAGTTCCCACGTCGTATAGACCTATAAGCTTATTACCGTGTCTATCAAAACTTTTTGAAAAATGTTTGCTGTCCCGGATAAATCCATTCCTGAATCTTCATAACATAATCCCGTCACACCAATTTGGCTTTCGTGAAAAGCACGGAACAATTGAGCAGGTTAACAGAATAACATCAGAGATACGAAGCGCGTTCGAAAATAGAGAATACTGCACTGCAATATTTCTGGATGTTTCTCAGGCATTCGACAAAGTTTGGTTGGAAGGTCTAATGCATAAGATCAAAACAATGCTCCCAAACAACACACATAAGCTGCTTAAGTCGTAGTAAGATGTAACACTGCAATGTCTGACGAACACAGTATCGAAGCTGGTGTTCCACAAGGCAGCGTACTTGGACCAACATTGTACGTGCTTTTCACAGCAGACATCCCAATAAGCAGCCGATTGACAACATCTACCTTTGCTGATGATACAGCTATTCTCAGCCGCTCCAGATGCCTAATACAAGCAACAGCGCAACTAGCCCTTCATCTGGTCAACGTGGAAATATGGTTATCAGATTGGCGAATTAAGGTTAACGAACAAAAAATGAACCCTTAACAGGCAAGATTGTCCACCGCTCACGTTAAACAACACCACACTTCCAAAAGCAAACGATGTAACGTATCTGGGCGTACACTTAGACAGAAGACTAACATGGCGGTGACACATTGAAGCTAAAAGAACACATCTCAAACTGAAAGCCAATAGCCTCCATTGGCTCATCAATGCTCGCTCTTCCATTAGTTTGGACTACAAGGTCCTGCTTTACAACTCTGTTCTAAAACCAATCTGGACCTATGGTTCCCAGTTATGGGGGAACGCTAGCAACAGCAGCATTGACATTGTCCAGAGAGCCCAGTCAAAAATATTGAGAACCATTACCGGGGCACCGTGGTATGTTCGAAACGAAAACATTCATAAAGACTTAAACATCTTAACAGTCAAGGAGGAAA